>PYUH01000015.1:3182242-3198172 GCA_016808085.1 Suaeda aralocaspica | reverse complement strand
GATGATGATGATGATGATGATGATGATGAGGATGAGTTTAAAGCTAGTTTTTGTGAGAGAAAAAACTAGAAAGGCACGGTTTCCTAGGTAGGCCACAAAAACCGAGAGAGTTTGTGAAATAGAGAGATAATGTGTGAATTTGAGTGTGAGAATTGATGAAGAATTGATCTATGTGGAGTCGGAGAGGTTGGGTATTTATAGGATTGGAAGTGACGTCGACGAGCGCCACAGCACTGGTGGAGCGCCAGAGCGCTCAAGGTTGAGCACCAGCGCGCCCCACCTATGCTTGGGTGCTCCTACTTTGGGCGCCTTGGCGCTAGATCCCCCTTTTCCTTCTTTTCACGCGGTGAATCTCCGAAACATCCTTCTTTCGTATATTCATTTCCATAAATCGAAATATTTTGAAATAATATGAAATAATAAGAAATTCACTTCCACAAACCGGTTTATTCACTTTTATAACCTAGAGTTTCAATAAATCAAACAATCCCTTATAGACGGTTCGTCGAATCTGGTCCCATTCATACGCTGAAATTAATTTCTTTATTTTCGAAAATTAAGTTAAAAAAGTGAATTGTGAAATAAAATGGAAATAAAATGAGAAAATGAAATACAAAGAAATATAAATAAAATGAAAATTGAAAAATTATTTTAAGCGTATTTCGACTATCATAACACATCATCGGTTAATCATTTCCAACAATGGTCTTATTTTTTTCTTTATTTATTTTCAAGTAATCGACTTTCATAAATTGGACATGTTTGCGACATGATACACGTAATCATCAGCCGTTAGGTGGGACCAAATATAGGTGTTTACACCTCATAACATAACTTAATCTCCATTAAAAACGACACCTCAACTCCTTAATTAGCAACTTCTTATGTTTATCAACTAACTAAGGGATGTCAAGTCCTTGACAGTTGTAATTTAAGAGTCTCATTGTTGTCGGTGGGGTTGAGACTCGTCTACCTCCGCGGTTATTATTTGAGTTAGACCAACATTATAAGTACTCTGCTCTATAACTATATCCTGTTGTATTACCAAGCCCTTCTCATCATTCATTTTTTCATTTCTACCCCTTTTTTTCCCTCTACCATCCCTCAAATTTTTACTCACTACCCCTTTCCCTACAATTCTTGAGACACTAAACTCCACTCCACAAGACCTACCTTCCAGCACTACCACATCCACCTTATCATTAAACAACCTCTTCCTTGCCTTCAAATTTGATATACTATGCTTACAATCATCTAACATATGTGTAATACTCCATATTTTCACATACGAAGTTAATTTCGTATGTTATCACTAGTACAAAAATCCACTTTTGCTGCGGTATTTTTAGGGTATTTATTGGGGTTTTTAACCGCAGCATTTTGAGTAGTAGCAATAAATCAACCGATTATTTGCTGCGGTAAATAAATTGTTATTTGGTGCAGTTCTTTCAAAAACCGCTGCAAAGAAGTGCATTCTCTCCAAAAAAAATTAATAGAAAACTGCAGCAAATAAGTCCAAAAAAAAAATACCAATTTTAAGCTAAAATGAAATATCAAGTGTTACACCTACACAATAAACATTGTTTTTCATCTAAATTATACTTCTATCGCAAAAAACCACTTCAAAAGGCATGAGCATAAACACATGCAGAACAACAGCATCAAAGCAATAACAATGGCAGCAGCACCAGCACAAGCAGAACAACTGCAAAGATCGAGGAGAAGCTGAACAGGAGAGGCAAAGCAAGCAGCAACAACTCTTTAGTGACAAATCAGCACAGCTATACAAAACTCATTCATTCATGCAGTCTGTAAGTAATTCACTGATCAAAACCGAAAGCAAATGAGAACCAAAATCAGATGTTAATCAAACCAAATCATAAAATAAAAATGAGACCAAAACCAAATGATCCCAAAAAATATTAGATGAGACCTAAAAGCCAAAGCAAAAAAATGAGATCAAAACCAAATGATCCCAACCAAATGAGATGAAAACCAAATGACCCCAAAAAAATTCAGATCAAAACCAAATGGCCCCAAAAAAAACCACTAAAAATCAACCAATTCATCTCATGTCCTCGATCATTCAATCCTGGTTAAAGCATCCAAAAATAAAAATCTAAATACAATAACTAAATGTATCATCTGGCAAATCAAAATGTAATTTAAAAATAATGAAGAACCAAAACATAAAAATGAAATAAAATCGTCCAATTTTGTTCGTTTTCAAGAAGATAAAAAGGTTGAAAGATTGTTTTTAGAAGAGAGAAGAAAATAGAAAGTAGAAATTGTGATTTTGGAAAAGAGAAAAGAGGAAAGATGAATCGTAAAAAAAGGGATAAAAGTTTAGGAAAGAGCATGAACTTTATTTCAACTTTTGTTTTATCAACTTTATTTCGTTTATCAACTTGCCAATGATTAACATTTATGAGCATGAAACTTCAAAATGAAAGTAATCTCACCATGACAAACTATGCATTAAATAAGATGATCGGAATCAGTGTATACAAATTGAAACCATAAATTTGTTGAGGTTTATTTGGCTAAGAGAAATGCAATTTTAAACCCATATTTGTTATCCTAATTAAAGACTAACTAAGGAATAAAGAACAGAGCAACGACTTCTATAGTTGTATTAGCACTAAAATTAATACTAATTACTGATCACTTTACAAAGTCTAGACTTGCTGTAACAATTTTGTTCATGTTAATTAGTTATAGTCAATTCCTAATTAATCAAATTAACCCACATTAATTTGTTTGTTAATTAAATCATGATCAAGAGTGAAAAAAGTGCACAAATCCACTCACTCACTCACACACACTCACCCACTCACACACACTCTCTCAGTCACTCACACTCACCCACTCACAACAACAACACAGTAACAACAACAAGAGCGATCTCAGTCACTCACACCATCAATCAAACAGATAGAGAGACTCAATAAACAGAAAGTCATTTCTTTTGAGTGAACATATATTTTCGCACAAACCTGAAATCATGACCCCACGATGAAATGCAATGTGCCTAAGACATTGGATCAAAAAAATAGAAGTTACTTCTAATCCTCATGGGAAAAACATATAAACAAACTCTTTGATAGCAATTCTGAACTTAGAAAAACTAACATACCTCATCTATGGCAATCAAATGCAACAACCCCCTGCCATGAAATTTTGACAACTTTGTGCCGAAACCGGATGTTGCTATAAATTCAGGAGTCACATACAACAGCTTCATAAAAGGTTTTGTAGATTTCAGGTGTTCGTAGATCTAAAAGAAAGACAACAAGGTCATAACCAGCGAATTAGAAGATATAAGGGTAAGACTGCCCGATCAACACATCCTAAATATGATTTTAAAATCATCATACATTTAAACAGCAGACAAGTATAAAATAGACAAAATTCAAATGAGGTTTCATGAAATAATAACAAATCCGAGTGTGCCTACTAGCTAGTTGGCCTTCATTATAATCCACATTCTCGAAGTAGCAACTATGCAATTACAATAACAACCACTCACAGCCACTCACTCTCACCATCAATCAGTTACACACTCTCCTCTACTCACACCCACAACCACTACCACAACCACAAATAGCCAAACCCAAAACAAACACCTTAAACCACACATTCAGTCCCTCCCTCCCTCCCTCACTCACTCACTTAGTCACACTATCACCATCAGTAAAAATCTCTCTCTCACATACACACACACCCAATAACTCACTCACACACACACTCAGTCATAGTCGCACACAGTCAGTCCCTCACAGTCACACAAACAGTCACACACTCACAATCACAATTAGTCCCTTACTCACCCACTTACCCACTCACTCACACTCACACTCATACTCATTCACTCAGTAAAACAAAATCAAAGCCAAAACACAAAAAAAAACACCAAAAACAACAAAAAAATCGACAAAAAAATGACTACCAAAATAAAAGGAAAATCGAAACAACAAACAACAACAAAATCAATACCAAAAACAACAACATAATAACAACAAAAAAATCGACAACAAAAAAAAACTACCAAAATAAAAGGAAAAATAACAACAAAATAAAAACCAAAAAACAATAACCACAAATCGAAACATAACTCAAAGCGAAGCCACTAAAAATCGCCTCCAAAAACCCCTAGAAATCACCACCAAAATTTGCCTCCAAAATTCACAAAAAATCGCCTCCAAAACGCCTCCAAAAATCACCTCCTAAACGAAATCAAAATTCAAAATTGATACTGAAATGTAAAACAAGAAGGAGAGAAAAGAGGTCGATTTTACCTTAGTAGATGGAGATCGGGAGGAAATAATGAAGATGGATAAGAGATTTTGGGATTAGAGAAGAGGGAGATTAGAGAGAAGAGGAGACGAGTGAGAGAAATGGAAGAGGGATAGGGTTAGGGTTAGGAGGGAGAAAAGAATAAAAAAATTTGGTGGGTTTTTGGTATTTATACCCACTCCATTTGGGCTGGGCTTTTGACTATTTGTTTTGAATTTGTTATTTGTTGCGGTTATAACTGCAGCAAATAATAAAAAGACCGCAGCAAAAAAATCAACCGCTACAAATAATTTTGCATGTGTATCATCAACAACTATTTACCACGGTTCTTTAATAATCTCAAAGAACCGCAGCAAATGTGGCGTAGCAAAATCCAATTTTTTTACTAGTGTATATGTATGTTTTTAGTATTTTTATTGAGAATTGAAGTTCAATAGAAATATTAAAGGAATGAAATTTAAATTAATTCTTAATCAGAGTAATTATTTTCTGTTCATAAATTATATTTCATGTCATTTTAAGATTTATTAAATATTTTGAAAAGTTTCTTAAAAATAGAATTTTTTGAGTATCCTAAGTTATTTTTAAATCAAGGGCACAAAAGTAATTTCAAATATTAACGGTATTTATGTAATTGCACTAAATCCCACTTTGGGTCCTATAAATAACCCTTAAAACCAAAAAATATTTCAGATTTACTTTACTAATTAGAGAATTAGGATTTAAAAATAAAAAAAAAAACTTTTTTTGGTATTTGATATTTTCGAAGAAGAAGAAGAAAAAAAAAAAACTTGTATCGCTGCCTTCTCCTTTGTATGCCCCTGCTCGCCGGTGCCGCCCCCTCGTCGCAGTTCTGCTGCCGCGCGCCACCACCACCGGCTAGCGCCTCTTCCTCCTCCCCTCTATTTTTGGTATAATTCGAAACTTTAAAAAATTAAAAATTCTTCCTCTTCTCTTTTAATTCAATCTTGCAAAATTCATGTTTAAAATTATATTTAATCATGTTTTTAAAATTCTATTCATATTTTATAAAGTTATGATTATGTTTAAAATATGAATTTATAAAGTAGTTCATGAAATATTAAATTAGGGTTTAGGAAGTCAAGAAATTTGTTGTTTTACGGTTTTTAAGGATCTAAACTTTTATATTATGATCATCATTTGTAGTAGGAATTTGTGATGATTGTATGAAGTATAGATTTATTTTTAAGGGTTTTAAAGTTGTTTAATATTGCTGTCAAATTTTTAAAGTCATGAAAACATGGAGTAAACATATTATGAACCTGCTTTACTTTATGAATAATTATTTTAAAGCATAGATTGGATATATAATGATGGTATTAGATTGTAAAAGAGTTTTATGCTTGATTTATGATTTATTGATTTGTTTTTAAGGTGTTTTGAATGAAGAAATAAAGCTGTATAGTTTTTATTAACACATGCTTATGCCTAATAAAATAGTAGCATGTGACATAATTAGTTATAATTATTTTTGCAGAAAAGGTTTTAAACGAACTGTCTGACGAGAAGAAGGGCAAGACGGAGCAAGCCGAATTTGTTCGCCGTCTTGCACAATCAAAAGAGAAGACGCCTCTTCAGAAGAGGCAAACTACAGAGGTATAGACACTGGACTTGCCAAAAGTCCTGCCACCCTCATTTCATTCGGCTTCTCTTTGTTTTTTTTTTTGTTATATATTTTTTTAAACAATGTAATTTACATTTATTATACTTTGTAATAATTAATTTGTAATCAATTAATTAAGAAGTAATCATATTCATGTCGGATACGTTAGACTTGAAAATAAATTTATAAATTTGAAAGGCTATGTAACACATCCGGTGTTCTTACCAGACACTGAGTGTGCCAAATTTTATTGCACATTGATTAGACTCGCCTTTCATTTATTTACTATTTTATGTTATATTATTTTTATTTTTTATTGATAATAGGTACTGGATACATCCGGTGTCCTTGTTTTGACACCGGATGTGCCAAACTACAACACCGTGTTTATATCCGGTTTCCTTGAGCAAGGCCAAATATAACAAGTGTAAGCCAGTATTTAGCACATTCAGCGTCATCGCATGATGCCGAGTGTGCCAAAAATTATTTCACTACGGTTGAATTCGGTCTCCCTCGGGAAGGCCGAATGCAAAACGTGTGAACTTGGTTTTGGCACATTCGGTATCACCACATTATACCGAATGTGTCAATTATAAACCTCTTTCCGGCCTTAACTTTTTATAAATTTAAAAAATACAAGCATTTATCCTTTCATTGTTATACAAAGCCGAATGTTTTTACACGTTTATCATTTTCTATTTATTATTGTTAATTTTTATTCTTATTTTTATTTAAAAAAAAGGGTAGTAACTCGGCCTTGTTATAGAGGCCAAACTGAATGCAACATAATAACAGTTCTGCACATTCGATGTCAACTAATGACACCGAATGTGTCGAATTATTCTTTCATGTGATTCAACTCGGTCAGCAATTAAGAGATCGAGTTGAATGCGTGTATGTGCAGTTTTGGCACATTCGGCCTCATTCTTGCGTGTATGTGCACTTGGTTAAATCATATTAGGCTGAGTTTTGTGTGTTATCTTGGAGATTTGGCACATTCGGTATCATCCATTGAGGTCGAATGTGTCGGATCTGCTTCCATGTGGACACCACTCGGTCTTTTAAAACTTGACCGAGTTCACCTCTTGTCAATGTTGTTTTGGCACATTCGGTCTTGACTTGTGTCACCGAATGTGTTGGTGTGGCTAAGGACTTGTGTCACCGAATGTGTTGATGTGGCTAAGGACTTGAGTCACCGAGTTGTGGGTGTGTTAATGCAAGTTTGGCACACTCGGTATCAATTTTCATTGCCAAATGTGTCATTGTTTAATAACTTTGCTCTTTGAAATTTCCCCAACACAACTCATTTTTCTTACAAGTTAGTTCTTTGGAATGTTAATTGTTTTGTTTGGGTAATAAATTACTGAATTATCTTTGTGTTCTTACAATCAACCAGAGATACCCGGCCTTTAGTGCTGGGTAAAGAGAAGAAAGACAAGGGTAAGGAGAAGCTAAAAGCTCTCCCTACCAAGCTAAAGAGGAAGGAGAGTTCTACCCCACCCTCCATCAACCCCCCTCAGAAAAAGAAGAGGCCAGCGTCACTGGCCAGTACGGAGTCCTCCCAGGCATCAACCCCGAGTAAGCCGGTTGGGGAGAGTCCTTCCTCGTAGGAAATTCCCTATAAGAGGAAGGACAAGGTTGTCTGGTCGACCAGCAGCCTCCAAAGGGACCTTGTCTTTGACAATCCCTATGAGACGGAGACCGGCCTGATGGATTCCGTCGAACAGGATGAGGCCAGACGCGCTGGCCAAACAATTGGGGGAACGGATCAGGATCCCTCTCTCCAGGATCTAAATGACCTTCTCCCTCCTGACAAGGATCCAGCAGCTGGGATGCAAGAGGCCATCAGGGAGAACATGCCCCCGGATTTCCTTGATTTGGCTATAGCCACAAGTATTAAGTTTGCATTTAACGTTGTAACATCAGTCTCGAGTAGTCGTTCTGGAGACTCTATTACATCTCCTAGAGACCCTCGGGCTATAATTATTCCATTTCCCACTACAGATGTGGCTGACTCTGAGAAGGACTTCCTTGACGAGGAAGGTGACATCCCTTCAACCTCAAAAACCTTCGACTCCAACTACAAGAAAGAGTTGTTTAGAGAGGTTCTCCGTTGTGGAGACAAAGAGTACAAGGAGTCGTTAAGGGGCATCCTTGATGGGAAGTTAGGTCCATGTTTCAACAGTTTTATTAAGGTAAATTGTTTATTATACTTTCTTTTGTTACCAACTTTCAACTGTCTCTTTAATCCTGCCATTTTAATACTTAGTGGATTTTTGTTAAAACTTATGTATTTTTCTGTTGACAGATCATCTTCCGGCTTCAATACTTAAAAAAATTGGTTGCTCAAACAAAGAAGGAGAGGGCAAAGGCAGCCCGAATGTAAAAAAATCTGCGAGTCGTACCTAAGCGAACAAGTCCGCATAATCCAGGCTCAAAATTCACATGTTGTGAATGAGTTGTCTGCTTCTTTGGGACATGCCAAAGAGAAGAACTTGGTCATGACTAAAAGGAACATGGAGCTATGGACCGCGTTGGAGGAGTACAAAAAGAAAGAGCTGGACTTGGAGCAGATGGTCTCCGACAAGAGGGTTGCCGAGTTTAGGGCAAAAGAGGATGAGAGGAAGGTTGTTGCATTAAATGAGAAACTTAGAGCTGCCAATGTCCGGCTTGAAGAGGTGGAGAAAAAGAAAGAGGAGGAATTAAACCAAGCCGGACAGTTTGCAGTCCAAAAGTATCTGGAAGGGAAAGAATCTACCAGACAACGGATTGCAGAGGCTTGGGCACTCGGTCTCGAGGAGTATGTCCCATTCCAGTACTTTGAAATGAGGCTGGATTATGCACCAAGGGCTCACCTAGCGAAATTATGTCTGGACACTCCTCCCAGCCCTTTCTTCCCTTTTGATGCTGAAGATGAAGAGGAGGAACCCGAAGATAGGGAAGAAGACAAAGAGAAGGATGGAGCTGGAGCAGATACTACTGCATCCACTACCATTGACCAACCTGCACCAGCCGCTCCTTGATTTTCTTCTTTTCAATTTATAACTTTTTGTATTGTATAATCTTTTGACAATTTATTCAGTGTTGATTTTTAAACCAATTGTATTATACATTTGTGCTTTTAAGCATATTTATCAATCTATCTTTTAACTTCCTTTGTTTACTTATGTTGCAATTTTTCAATGGTGGATACAATCCATTTGCAAAGCATTTTATTTATTTCTAAGTGTTTTACTTAGAAATTTTGCAGGTTTTATTGTTCATAAGCCTCATAATTCATAACGATATATCGTTCTTAGAAAGTCAAATCATGAGCCATTGGTCATTGATCTCAGAATTTTAGATCATAAAGCACTTAGAGATTTATAGTATAAGTTGTTCTAATTTTTTTTAAAAGAATGAAACAAAGATTTTAACTTAGGAATTTTTCATAGGAATCTCACTTAAAGAATTCACTCACAAGTCATAACACCTATAAATAAGCATTGACATTCAACTTGGACATTTTTCATATCAAATTCATGAATATTTGTTAAGTGTTTACGGTATATTTTGGCATATCTGGCGTAATCACATGACACCGGATGTGTCAAAGTTAGTGATTTTGTTATTAGACTCGGTCTCTTTTTGGTGACCTAACACCGAATGTATTTCACTTAATGACACCGAATGTCCGTCCCTTTTTGGTGACCTGACATCGAATGTATCTCACTTAATGACACCGAATGTGTCAAACTTAGTGTTTTTATTATTAAACCCGGTCCCCTTTTGGTGACCTGATTGAATGTGTTCAAACCAATATTTGGCACATCCGGTGTTTTCAAGTAACTTCAGATGTAACAAGTTAGAAGTCCTAACTTGTTGAGACTCATCGCCTTAACCCTTATATTATTTTTTCAATCAGTAAGATCCATGTGTTTACAAACTTTAGACTTTGATTGATTTGTTTCTCTTTAGAAGTGATGATTCAATCAATCATATTGATTGCCCTGAAACATAGGGATCGAAACTGTTATTAGTTTGTTCACAGTAAGAATTTTATCTTAATACTGACACTTGTGAGGTCTTTGCCTTATTTATCATGTATTTAGATAAGGTTCCGAATCCTGGACCTTTAAACTCGATTTGGTGATCCGTAATCACCTAAGAGGGTAAAAGACTCTTTTTGCTTTTACCACCAAGTATTAACATGTGGTTAATTTCCGGGATCTTACCCTTATTGAATTCAAAACCGTTAAGCAAGTTTTGAATTACTTTAGTTCTTGGTTAAGTGTGGGGTTGTGCCCTTAACTGCTGAGATCAGCATCTATTTTAACAAGCATATACTTGATATATAAGGACGAACATTAGAGGAAGCAGAAATTTAATTAATTGCGGCCCGTAGCCAATTCAGTACAACAGGAAATTTCTTTCCCCATTGATCAACGTGGATCAAATAGGTGGGCACATGGCCTTACACTATGGCTTCTTGAAACCAAGTTTATAAATAGTACTTTTTCAAATTATTTGTGTTCCATGTTCTGGGCACTTCATACCCATCCAGAGTTTGTAAACGGTAGGTTCCATCTCTCAACACTTCAATTATCTCGTATGGACCTTCCCAATTGGGAGTAAGTTTGCCCTGCTCATTAGCTCTCCCAATTGACTTCATTTTCCTCCGCACAAGATCCCCTAATTTCATTGGCCTATGGTTTACCCTCTTGTTATGTTCTCTTGCCATTTTTAGCTTGTACCTTTCTTGCCTAAGCAAAGCATTACCTCTAACTTCAGGTAACATGTCCAGGGTGGCTTTCATCATCTCCCAGTTAGCCCCTTCATCATATAACATAATTGTTAGAGTAGGCTCACACATTTCAATGGGGAGAACCGCTTCCGATCTATACACCAGCATAAATGGGGTTTCTCCTGTGGAATTCTTTGCTGTTGTCCTGATAGACCAGAGGAAATTGTACAATTCATCCACCCATAGACCTTTGGCAGCATTCAGCTTTTTCTTCATTCCCGTGCTGATGATCTTGTTGAAGGCCTCCACTTGTCCATTGGCTTGTGGATAGCCCACTGAGGCAAAATGAGCTGAGATGCCTTGATCTTCTTGCCATACTCTTAACTGTGGAGTCTCAAATTGAGGACCATTATCGAACACTATTGGTTGAGGTACCCCGAACCTTGTTATTATATTTTTGTAAAATGAACCATTTGACATCCCCATGTTTAATATTTCTCATTGGCTCTGCTTCTACCCATTTAGTAAAGTAGTCCACTGCAACCAAGACATACTTCCTTTGTCCCGATGCTTGTGGATATGGACCAAGAATGTCCATTCCCCACTTAGCAAAAGGTATTGGGCTCAAAATCGGGTTCAAGTTATTGGCTTGTTTTTGTGGTAAATTACTAAACAACTGACACTTCTTACATCTTTTCACATAAGTCATTGCATCATGTCTCAGACTGGGCCAGTAATACCCAGTTCTTAATGCTTTTTTGCCAGCACCCTTCCCCCTATATGAGAGCCACAAAAACCTTCATGGATATCTTCAAGAATCTCCTTTCCTTTTTCTGGGGTGATGCACTTTAATAGCGGGTGAGTAAAAAACTTCTTGTATAATTGCCCCTGCCATAAAACAAACCATGCATCTCTAGCTTTCACATATTTTGCTTGTTGTGGAGTGTTTGGCAAGGTTCCATTGGTTTTGTAGTCAACAATCTCATCCATCCAAGAACTTCCTCGACTGATGAAGTTAACCTCCATCTCCTCTATGCTTCTTTTCTCTTTAACTTCCCAAAAAACTGTTCGAGGATTCTCCCCAACTGCAGAGCTTGCTAATTTGGAAAGAGCATCAGCTTGATTGTTCTCAGACCTTGGAATCTGCATGATTTTAAACTTGTCTAAACCTTTCACTTCCTCTTGAAGTATATTCAGATATTTAGCCATGCTAGCATCTCTAGCCTCATAGTCCCCCAAGTATTGACTCACGGTAAGCTGAGAGTCCGACCTTGCTTCTATCTTTTTTGCCCTAGCGGCATTACACAGTTTGACCCCGGCAATCAAAGCTTCGTACTCAGCCTCATTATTTGATGTTTGGAATTTGAATCTCATGGCATACTCGTAGATGTCACCCTCAGTTGACCTACAAATGATACCTGCCCCACATCCATTTTGAGTGGATGAACCATTAACATATAAGGTCCAGTGATCAATACTTGGTTTCTCCATAGGTGGCCTTGTCATTTCAACTATAAAATCGGTGAAAGCTTGACCCTTGATAGCTTTCCTTGGTTCGAATGTAAAGTCAAATGAGTCCATTTCCAGAGCCCACTTGAGCATCCTTCCCGAAGTTTCCTTGGACAAAGCTTTCTTGAGCGGCTGATCAGTATATACAATGATTTTATGTGAAAGAAAATAGGGCCTCAACTTCCGTCTTCCCATGAACAATGTAAGTCCAAACTTTTCAATCAGAGCGTATCTGATCTCAGCATTTTGGAGTACGTGACTCACAAAATATACCGGATATTGGACCCCATTTCTCTCAACTAACAGAAAGGCTGAGAGTGCATGGTCTGATACCGATAAATAAATAAATAAAGTTTCTGTTTCAATGGGACTGATTAATCTTGGGAGAGTATGTAGGTGTTCCTTCAAACGAATGAAGGCTGACTCGGCTTCCTCCGTCCATTCGAACAGAAGGCTGCCCTTGCCTGCCTTTGCCTCTGTCTTGATCATGTCAAAGAAATAATGGCATTTATCACCTGCCCTTGATAGGAATCTACCAAGAGCAGCTAGGCATCCGGTCAGTTTTTGCACCTCTTTAACGTTTCGGGGAGAAGTCATATCCAGAATAGCCTTGAATTTGTCTGGATTAACTTCGATCCCTCGTTCATCCATAAGAAAACACAAAAAATTTTCCAGAAGTTACCCCAAAAACACACTTCTTTGGGTTTAACTTCATCTTATATCTCCTCAATGTTTCAAAGGTTTCTCTTAACTCTGCCACATGATCTTTCATCTCCTTGCTCTTGACAATCATATCATCGATGTAAGCTTCAATGTTGCATCCCAACTGGTTTTTGAAAACATCATTTACCAAACGTTGGATGTTTGCTGGAGCATTTTTAAGACCAAACGGCATCCTTGTATAGCAATATAGACCCTTTTCAGTTACAAAAGTTGTTTTTTCTTGATCTTCCTCTCATAGAGGAATTTGGTGAAATCCTGAGTAGGCATCCATAAAACTCAATAGTGCATGCCCTGCCGTTGAATCAACCAATCGGTCGATCTTCGACAAAGGAAAGCTATCCTTTGGACATGCCTTGTTGAGATCAGTATAATCAACACACATCCTCATGGTACCATTTGGCTTTGGAACCAAGACTGCATTAGCCACCCAGTCAGGATACTGGCATGGTCTAATGAATCCCGCCTCCAAAAGCTTGTTCACTTCTTCCTCCGCCGCCTTATTGCGAAGTTCGCCCAAATTTCTCTTCTTTTGATGGATTGGCTTAGCATCAGGCTTAACATTCAACTTATGTACAACTATACTTGGATCAATGCCTGGCATCTCCTCCACCTCATATGCAAAGACATCCTTGAACTCTCTCAACAGCTTCCTCATCTCTGCCCCAACATGGTCGACTGGGGCCTGGCCTACCTTAACTGTTCTGTCAGGCTTGACATCATCACGAACGAAATCTTCATGTTTACCAACTGGCTGAGGTCGAGTTACTTGACTCAAACTATGGATGGCCATCAGTTCATTTTTAGCCATTCCCTCAGTCTTCCTTTTCTTCGTTGGCTCTTCCACTTCTTCAACCCAAGAAGTAGGCTTAAGAGTGGTGATATAACATTCTCGGGCCATTTGTTGATCCCCACGAAGAGTTCATACAGTCCCATTGTTACACTCATACTTCATGAGCATTAGATGTGTAACAATTACTGCACTGGAGGCGTTCAAGGTTGGTCGTCCCATAATTATATTGTAAGCTGAAAATTCTTTGACTACCATGGACTTGACGACCATGTTCCTAGCGCATTCCATTTCTGCTATCCTTGCTGGTAGGGAGACAGTACCCAATGGGTTGATTACTCCTCCCCCGAAACCAATAATCGGATGATGGATAGGTTCCAAGGTAGACACATCATACTTCAATTTTTTGAGGCAAGCATAACTAATTGTATCAGATGAGCTCCTAGTGTCTATCAATATTCGCTTGACCCTCATATTGGCCACTTTCAGTTCCACCACCAAGGGATCATCATGTGATGTACGAACATTGCCTCGGTCTTTATCACTGATCATTACTTCTGGGAATTTGACCTTAGCATCATGCCCCATCTCCGGTGACCCTTCTCGAGAGAGACTCTTTAACTACTCTTTATTCCCTTGAAGGGTTGGTCAGCCAGCTGCAAACCCACCGGAGATGACATATACCACATCCTCTTCAGTCTCTGTACCATCTTTAGTCTCACTAGCCTTGAATTCCATCTTCTGTTTGGAGTTCTTATCTTGGGATTTGATCAGGTGTTGTGAAATTTTGCCCTTGATGGCGAGAGATTCAAGGGTTCTCTTAAGATTGAAGCAATCATTAGTATGATGCCCCGTATCTTTGTGAAAGTGGGAATATTTACTTGAGTCCCTATCTTCCTTGGCACTTCTTAGTGGTGGTGGATCATCAATCTCAACTTTGTTACGAATTTCCTTGAAATCTGAATAGAGATCTTTGGTGAACTCTATCTTAGGACCATCATTAGACTTTCTTTTCTTATTTTGGAAGTTTCCTCCCTTGCTTAATGTGCTAGGTACCCAGGTGGCATGTTTCTTCTGATCTTTGTTTTTAGAGTGTTGTTCACTTTTTCTATCATCCCTTTTGTCCTTCCTGGTTGAAGCACAGAGCTCTTGGGCATGAATGAACCATTCAGCCTCTTCCAGAATTCCTTTCAGCGTTTTGCAATTTCTTCTTACAACATCAAATTTAAAAGTTCCATCACGTAGACCTCTAAAGAAGTTATCAAAGGCCACTCCCTCGGATAAATTGGGAATTTGCGAAGATTCCAGATTGAATCTTTGTACATAACTTCTTAGAGACTCCTTTTCTCCTTGAACTATTTTGGCCAAATGCATGCTGGTCTTCCTCTCCCTTTTGTTAGCCATGAAATTATGTACAAAGATCGTACTCAATTCATGAAAGTTGTTGATTGATTGATCTGGGAGGCTATTGAACCATTTATGGGCCCTTCAGAGTTGCCGGGAAGTATCGGCACCAGGTTACATCATCTGGACCCTGAAAGTACATCAAATGTTTGTAGGTAGCCAAATGCTCCTCCGGGTCAGTTGTCCCGTCAAATAGCTCAATTTGAGGCATTTTAAACTTATTGGGACGTGGAGCCATCATGATGGCCATGGAGAACGGTGTCTTCCATTCCATCATCTTGTTATTAGGCTTTTGTCTAATAACCCCCGTAGGGTTATAGACAGCCGTTGTTGACTCTCGGCAAGGATCATTTGACTTGCCTACATCCTCCCAATACCTGATCATCTGTTCTTTTCTGGACTGATCGGCCTTATCAGCTTTCTTCTTCTCAATTATGTCTCGTACACTCGCATGTTCTCCCGAATCCAAGGAGACATGATGGGAGTCAATCATCTCCCTAGTTGAAGATTCTTCTAATGAACGAGGTTAACCTCCTTCCCTCCAGGCCTTCTTAGCCTTCAAATATTCTCTTGTATCCATACTAGAGACTTTCTTGGCATCAAGATATTCTCTTGCATCTCTGCTGGATGATTTGTTTCGCTCCAAATACTCCCGAGCATCACATGCAATGGCTTTCTTGAACTCAATGAGTTCTCTAGCATCAGTTTGTGTCTTGCTAGATCCAACTTCCTTACCTGCCAACTCCCGTTTAGGTTTATATTTGGGAGTGACAGGGTACTTCTTCACTGCTCCCCAATGGGTTTTCAGCGGAGTTCGGTCCTTTCTCAACTTCTCAACTTTCTCATGGAAAGTTAATCTCTCCT
>PYUH01000015.1:3007589-3182217 GCA_016808085.1 Suaeda aralocaspica | reverse complement strand
CACCAGTAGTAACAGTGGTTAATTTCCGGGATCTTACCCTTATTGAATTCAAAACCGTTAAGCAAGTTTTGAATTACTTTAGTTCTTGGTTAAGTGTGGGGTTGTGCCCTTAACTGCTGAGATCGCATCTATTTTAACAAGCATATACTTGATATATAAGGACGAACATTAGAGGAAGCAGAAATTTAATTAATTGCGGCCGTAGCCAATTCAGTCAACAGGAAATTTCTTTCCCCATTGATCAACGTGGATCAAATAGGTGGGCCACATGGCCTTACCATATGGCTCTTGAAACCAAGTTTATAAATAGTACTTTTTCAAATTATTGTGTTTCCATGTTTGGGCACTTCATACCCATCCAGAGTTTGTAAACGGTAGGTTCCATCTCTCAACACTTCAATTATCTCGTATGGACCTTCCCAATTGGGAGGAAGTTTGCCCTGCTCATAGCTCTCCCAATTGACTTCATTTTCCTCAAGATCCCCCATTCATTGGCTATGGTTTCCTCTTGTTATGTTCTCTTGCCATTTTTGCATTGTATTCTTGCCTAAGCAAAGCATTACCTCTAACTTCAGGTAACTGTCCAGGGTGGCTTTCATCACTCCCAGTTAGCCCCTTCATCATATAACATAATTGTTAGAGTAGGCTCACACATTTCAATGGGGGAGAACCGCTTCCGATCTATACACCAGCATAAATGGGGTTTTCTCCTGTGGAATTCTTTGCTGTTGTCCTGATAGACCAGAGGAAATTGTACAATTCATCCACCCATAGACCTTTGGCAGCATTCAGCTTTTTTCTTCATTCCCGTGCTGATGATTGTTGAAGGCCCCACTTGTCCATTGGCTTGTGGATAGCCCACTGAGGCAAAATGAGCTGAGATGCCTTGATCTTCTTGCCATACTCTTAACTGTGGAGTCTCAAATTGAGGACCATTATCGAACCAATTGGTTGAGGTACCCGAACCTGTTATTATATTTTTGTAAAATGAACCATTTGAAATCCCCATGTTAATATTTTCTCATTGGCTTGCTTCTACCCATTTAGTAAAGTAGTCCACTGCAACCAAGACATACTTCCTTTGTCCCGATGCTTGTGGATATGGACCAAGAATGTCCATTCCCCACTTAGCAAAAGGTATGGGCTCAAAATTGGGTTCAAGTTATTGGCTTGTTTTTGTGGTAAATTACTAAACAACTGACACTTCTTACATCTTTTCACATAAGTCATTGCATCATGTCTCAGACTGGGCCAGTAATAACCCAGTTCTTAATGCTTTTTTGCCAGCACCCTTCCCCCTATATGAGAGCCACAAAAACCTTCATGGATATCTTCAAGAATCTCCTTTCCTTTTTCTGGGGTGATGCACTTTAATAGCGGGTGAGTAAAAACTTCTTGTATAATTGCCCTGCCATAAAACCAACCATGCATCTCTAGCTTTCACATATTTTGCTTGTTGTGGAGTGTTGGCAAGGTTCCATGGTTTTTGTAGTCAACAATCTCATCCATCCAAGAACTTCCTCGACTGATGAAGTTAACCTCCATCCTCTATGCTTCTTTTCTCTTTAACTTCCCAAAAAACTGTTGAGGATTCTCCCCAACTGCAGAGGTTGCTAATTTGGAAAGAGCATCAGCTTGATTGTTCTCAGACCTTGGAATGCATGATTTAAACTTGTCTAAACCTTTCACTTCCTCTGAAGTTATAGATATTTAGTCATGCTGCATCTCTAGCCTCATAGTCCCCCAAGTATTGACTCACGGTAAGTGAGAGTCCGACCTTGCTTCTATCTTTTTTGCCCTAGCGGCATTACACAGTTTGACCCCGGCAATCAAAGCTGTACTCAGCCACTTATTTGATGTTTGGAATTTGAATCTCATGGCATACTCGTAGATGTACCCCTCAGTTGACCTACAAATGATACCTGCCCACATCCATTTGAGTGGATGAACCATTAACATATAAGGTCCAGTGATCAATACTTGGTTTCTCATAGGTGGCCTTGTATTTCAACTATAAAATCGGTGAAGCTTGACCCTTGATAGCTTTCCTTGGTTCGAATGTAAAGTCAAATGAGTCCATTTCCAGAGCCCACTTGAGCATCCTTCCCGAAGTTTCCTTGGACAAAGCTTTCTTGAGCGTGCTAGTATATACAAAATGATTTTATGTGAAAGAAAATAGGGCCTCAACTTCCGTCTTCCCATGAACAATGTAAGTCCAAACTTTTCAATCAGAGCGTATCTGATCTCAGCATTTTGAGTACGTGACTCACAAAATATACCGGATATTGGACCCATTTCTCTCAACTAACAGAAAGGCTGAGAGTGCATGGTCTGATACCGATAAAAAATAAATAAAGTTTCTGTTTCAATGGGACTGATTAATCTTGGGAGAGTATGTAGTGTTCCTTCAATGAATGAAGGCTGACTCGGCTTCCTCGTCCTCCATGAACAGAAGGCTGCCCTTGCCTGCCTTTGCCTCTGTCTTGATCATGTCAAAGAAATAATGGCATTTATCACCTGCCCTTGATAGGAATCTACCAAGAGCAGCTAGGCATCGGTCAGTTTTTGCACCTCTTTAAACGTTTCGGGGAGAAGTCATATCCAGAATAGCCTTGATTTGTCGGATTAACTTCGATCCCTCGTTCATCCATAAGAAAACACAAAAAATTTTCCAGAAGTTACCCCAAAAACACACTTCTTGGGTTTAACTTCATCTTATATCTCCTCAATGTTTCAAAGGTTTTTTAACTTGCCACATGATCTTTCATCTCCTTGCTTTGACAATCATATCATCGATGTAAGCTTCAATGTTGCATCCCAACTGGTTTTGAAAACATCATTTACCAACGTTGGATGTTTGCTGGAGCATTTTTAAGACCAAACGGCATCCTTGTATAGCATATAGACCCTTTTCAGTTACAAAAGTTGTTTTTTTTTTTGATTTCCTCTCATAGAGGAATGTGATTGAATCTGAGTAGGCATCCATAAAACTCAATAGTGCATGCCCTGCGTAATCACCAATCGGTCGATCTTCGACAAAGGAAAGCTATCTCTTGGACATGCCTTGTTGAGATCAGTATAATCAACACACACCTCATGGTACCATTTGGCTTGGAACCAAGACTGCATTAGCCACCCAGTCAGGATACTGGCATGGTCTAATGAATCCGCCTCCAAAAGCTTGTTCCATTCTTCCTCCGCCGCCTTATTGCGAGTTCGCCCAAATTTCTCTTCTTTGATGGATTGGCTTAGCATCAGGTTAACATTCAACTTATGTACAACATACTTGGATCAATGCCTGGATCTCCTCCACCTCATATGCAAAGACATCCTTGAACTCTCTCAAGCTTCCTCATCTCTGCCCACAATGGTCGACTGGGGCCTGGCCTACCTTAACTGTTCTGTCAGGCTTGACATCATCACGAACGAAATCTCTCATGTTTACCAACTGGTGAGGTCGAGTTACTTGACTCAAACTATGGATGGCCATCAGTTCATTTTAGCCATTCCCTCAGTCTTCCTTTTCTTCGTTGGCTCTTCCACTTCTTCAACCCAAGAAGTAGGCTTAAGAGTGGTGATATAACATTCTCGGGCCATTTGTTGATCCCCACGAAGAGTTCATACAGTCCCATTGTTACACTCATACTTCATGAGCATTAGATGTGTAACAATTACTGCACTGGAGGCGTTCAAGGTTGGTCGTCCCATAATTATATTGTAAGCTGAAAATTTTGACTACCATGGACTTGACGACCAGTTCCTAGCGCATTCCATTTCTGCTATCCTTGCTGGTAGGAGACAGTACCCAATGGGTTGATTACTCCTCCCCCGAAACCAATAATCGGATGATGGATAGGTTCCAAGGTAGACACATCATACTTCATTTTTGAGGCAAGCATAACTAATTGTATCAGATGAGCTCCTAGTGTCTATCAATATTCGCTTGACCCTCTATTGGCCATTTCAGTTCCACCACACGGGATCATCATGTGATGTACGAACATTGCCTCGTTTTATCACTGATCATTACTTCTGGGAATTTGACCTTAGCATCAGCCCATCTCCGGTGACCTTCTCGAGAGAGACTCTTTAACTACTCTTTATTCCCTTGAAGGGTTGGTCAGCCAGCTGCAAACCCACCGGAGATGACATTACCACATCCTCTTCAGTCTCTGTACCATCTTTAGTCTCACTAGCCTTGAATTCCATCTTCTGTTTGGAGTTCTATCTTGGGATTGATCAGGTGTTGTGAAATTTTGCCCTTGATGGCGAGAGATTCAAGGGTTCTCTTAAGATTGAAGCAATCATTAGTATGATGCCCCGTATCTTTGTGAAAGTGGGAATATTTACTTGAGTCCCTATCTTCCTTGGCACTTCTTAGTGGTGGTGGATCATCAATCTCAACTTTGTTACGAATTTCCTTGAAATCTGAATAGAGATCTTTGGTGAACTCTATCTTAGGACCATCATTAGACTTTCTTTTCTTATTTTGGAAGTTTCCTCCCTTGCTTAATGTGCTAGGTACCCAGGTGGCATGTTTTTCTGATCTTGTTTTTAGAGTGTTGTTCACTTTTTCTATCATCCCTTTTGTCCTTCCTGGTTGAAGCACAGAGCTCTTGGGCATGAATGAACCATTCAGCCTCTTCCAGAATTCCTTTCCGTTTTGCAATTCTTCTTACAACATCAAATTTAAAAGTTCCATCACTAGACCTCTAAAGAAGTTATCAAAGGCCACTCCCTCGGATAAATTGGGAATTTGCGAAGATTCCAGATTGAATCTTTGTACAAAACTTCTTTGAGAGCTCCTTTTCTCCTTGAACTATTTTGGCCAAATGCATGCTGGTCTTCCTCTCCCTTTTGTTAGCCATGAATTATGTACAAAGATCGTACTCAATTCATGAAAGTTGTTGATTGATTGATTGGGAGGCTATTGAACCATTTATGGGCCCTTCAGAGTTGCGGGAAGTATCGGCACCAGGTTACATCATCTGGACCTGAAAGTACATCAAAGTTTGTAGGTAGCCAAATGCTCCTCCGGGTCAGTTGTCCCGTCAAATAGCTCATTTGAGGCATTTAAACTTATTGGGACGTGGAGCCATCATGATGGCCATGGAGAACGGTGTCTTCCATTCCATCATCTTGTTATTAGGCTTTGTCTAATAACCCCGTAGGGTTATAGACAGCCGTTGTTGACTCTCGGCAAGGATCATTTGACTTGCCTACATCCTCCAATACCTGATCATCTGTTTCTTCTGGACTGATCGGCCTTTCAGCTTTCTTCTTCTCAATTATGTCTCGTACACTCGCATGTTCTCCCGAATCCCAGGAGACATGAGGAGTCAATCATCTCCCTAGTTGAAGATTCTTCTAATGAACGAGGTTACCTCCTTCCCTCCAGGCCTTCTTAGCCTTCAAAATTTCTTGTATCCATACTAGAGACTTTCTTGGCATCAAGATTTCTCTTGCATCTCTGCTGGATGATTTGTTTCGCTCCAAATACTCCCGAGCATCACATGCAATGGCTTTCTGAACTCAATGAGTTCTCTAGCATCAGTTTGTGTCTTGCTAGATCCAACTTTCTTACCTGCCAATCCCCGGGAACTCCCGTTTAGGTTTATATTTGGGAGTGACAGGGTACTTCTTCACTGCTCCCCAATGGGTTTTCAGCGGAGTTCGGTCCTTTCTCAACTTCTCAACTTTCTCATGGAAAATTAATCTCTCCTGGCCTTGGCGTTCCTCGATCATTACACCTTTCATCTTTGAAGATGAAGGGTGTTGTGTCTCAACCTTCTCTCGAGTTTTCTTGGTGGAATACTCCCGTAGAGTTTCCGTCAAGTTCTCTTGGAACCCAGCCAAGATACTCTTGAGCTGACTCATGGTCAATGGTTGGTTTCCAAAATCTGCTTGTTCTTGTGCTCTTCTCGGTGAGCCAGTACCTTCCCCAGATTGGTAATTGCCAGTCAGGTCTAGGTATCTGGTCTCATCCTCGGTAGGAATTCCGCTTCCAGTCATTATTAGGAGCCCTCCCCTCAGACGGTGCCAAATGTTGTTTCTAAAGCAATGAGGTCGGATAGGGATTGTGAGGACTTCACTAACGTAGACTAGATGCGTGAATGCACTAGTCTCCTGCTGACATACCCTCGAAGTACCTGCAAAAAAAGGACAATAATCCTTGTAGGATTATTTCCCTCTCTGATGCTTAAGTAAGTATTTGTAGGAGAGTAAGTGAACAATAATCAACAAGTAAACAATTTTAGAGAGAAGTTCTAGAGAGAAGCTTTCCCTTTTTAATATGTGTTTTTGTCTTAATCTTGAGTGTACTTTTTATCAGAATTTTGAGAGCTGTTTATAGCCTCAAGTACAATTTCATATCCAATGAGATCGCGACACTTGTCCCCATCTTCTTAATTACCTTGCTTCATTTGCCTTATGGGCTTTTAGTATTAGGCTTTCAAGGCCCCATGGTTTATTTTGGCTCTTCTTCTAACAGCGAATAGGAGCTTGACATGTGGCGATGTATGATTCACATGTGGACCAGTCTAAAGATGACACGTGGCCATGTGGGGCCCACTCATGGCAGACTCATCACTGCCACGTGGTAATCCGATGCTGCTATTTAATAATAGAAATAGGGACACGTGGTCCAGTTGTAGGATGACACGTGGCTATGTAGGGCCCACTCAAGGCAGACTCATCAATGCCACGTGGCAATCCCACGTCAGCAATTTTATAATAGAAAGAGGGACACATGGTCCACGTGGCAGCTGACTTGGCATGGCACATCATTAGGTACCATAGGAGTATCAACCTTTTCGTTGGTCATGTGATGACCAACAGCAGTAAACTTGGAAGTTTTATTTCCAATACGGAAAGACATTATTCCAGTCTTTACATTAAAAAGCGCACCCGCCGTGTGTAAAAACTCTCTTCCCAGTATGAGAGGGAATGAAAAGTATCTTCATCCATATCAACTATTAAGAAGTCGCATGGGATGAAAACATCATCAATTTGCACATGTATGTTAACTAAGATGCCAATAGTTTGTTTTATAGTGTTATCGGCCAACTTATCCTCACTCCCGAACCAAGGTCACAAAGGCCTTTACTGCGCCCAAACTTGCGATTAGAGTGGGGATGATGAAACTACCAAACTGCTCAACTTTATGCTCCAAAGCTCGGTTAGGAAATGGTAATGGGGGTGTATAGACTTTAACTGGAGCTTTTGGAGTGATTACCTTATCAACAACCTTTCTTTTACTGCCATTAATGGAAATTTCTTCCACCATAGCAAAAATGAGGACCTCGCTTACCACGGAAACAGATTTTACGTGTTCCCTAGGATTGACAACAGTTTTCCCTGGAAATTCAATTCCAGAGTTAGGTGTGGAGCTAGCAGTATGTGAGCAATTTGAGAGAGTTGAGACTCAATCATTTTATTGTGAACTTGAAGTTGCTGGATCGAGGTAGCGAGATCGCCTATCCTCCTCTCATTATCGGCATTAGCTTTAGTTTGTTAATTCATAAATGATTCCAACACATGTTCTAACCCCGATTTTTTAGGGGGAGGAGGGTAAGGAGGGCGAGGTTGAGGCGGCCCCCCTTGGTTATAGCCGGGAGGCCGATAGATACCGGTTTGTTGCCGAGGAGGTGGTTGTTGAAAGTTTGATTGCGGACCACCTCCCTTATTATAGTTTGAATTAGGTTAGGGGTTCCAACCTTGATTATTATTATAGCCTTCAGAATAGGCTATTATTTCCATAGTGGAAACACTATAAGAAGACGCGTGGTCATGACCTCCACACGTTTCACAAGACATTACTTGTGAAGGGGTACTAGAAGAAGCGAAGTGCGCTTTTTCTAGTTGTTCGGCTACGAGGTCAATTTTGGAGTTAAGCGCCTGAAAATCATCCGTTTTAGCGACGCTCTTTTTCAGTAACAATCTCCTATCGGAGTGCCAAGTAGAATTCTTGGCAACTTCCTCAATAGCTACTTGAACTTTGTTCAAGGGTAGCATTTTCAACTGACCTCCACACCTGAAATCTAGGTTAGCCCTTGAGCTAGGCAGAACACCATTGTAGAAACTCATGAATACCAACCATTCACGTACTAAAACCATGGTGAGGGCATGAACGTAAGATGTCTTTGAAATGTTCCCATGCCTCACCCAAAGTTTCATCATCATCTTAGGTGAAATTAGAGACTTTTCGCTTAAGTTCCGGAGTTTTCTCAGGAGGACAATATTTTTCCAAGAAAGCCTTGGTAACATCGTCCCATGTTTTGAGCAATCCCTCGGGTAATGATCGGACCCAAAACTTAGCTTTATCCCTTAGTTATGTTTCACCGAAGAACATAACACGAGGAAGTTGTCTAAATGCGCAAAAGGACATTCGCTAGGACTTCCCCCGAATTGAGCATCCTAGATCATATGGATCAAGTCAGGACTGAATTCATGGTTGTTTGCGGTCGTAGCGGGTAATGAAATCCCACTATGCAATTCGAAAGCCTCAGGGTGTCCAAAGTCCCTGAGTGATTTATGTGGTATAGTTTCCTCAGACATATCTGAATGTTCAGATATAGAATCGGTTTCAAATTAGTTTCCTCCTTCTACAAGTTCACCAGATTCGTGAACAAGTCTCTGTAAACCACGTAAATGTTTTTCAATTTCTGCAATAAATGGCATGGTAGGAGTTCCTTGTGATCGACGTAGCATACAATGCTACAATAAAGCTAGCAATGATAAGTATGCAAATAACAAGAAAAATATGGAAGGAAGGTGAAATTATGACAAAAATCTCACAAATAGAAAACTACTTAATGAAAAACAGTTTTATCCTCGGCAACAGTGCCAAAATTTGATAGCCTATCGAAGTGCCTACCAAAGATAAACCATAAGAGGCTCATTAGGATACTAGTAACGGCAAGTAAGGATCGAATCCCACGAGATAAAGGTCTTTACACTAAGGCGGTGTAAGGAGTAAGTTTTAAGTCGGTTTTATTTCAAAAGAAATAGTGTCACTAATGTTGATTTATTTTAACTTTATTTTAAGAATTAAAGACGCCTAAGGTAAGTGATACACCGCTCACTTCTTGCACGATGCCGTGGATTCCTAGGTTAAACCGAACGTAGAGGGGAATGTCAAGGGGAAGTCGTTCTAAGAATCATGCCTACTCTCTCGAGGTAGCATTACGAGCGGAACTAGGAACACGACCTATTCTCATGGCGTGAGCATAAAACAGCTCCTAAGCACTTTTTCACGAAGACTAGTAACGTCCCTTAACTTGAACACCTATTCTCATGGTTTTCAAACTAATCAAACACGGGGAGTCTTCACTCAACTTCATCTCACAATCCTTCGTTGAGGAACCTAAGACGACATCTATGGAAGCAAGTCATAGATTACGTGATTTAATACCCAATGGAACGGCTCTAGTTACCCCCAAGATCGGTTTTTACTAAGAACCTACTTATGTCATGAAGGAGGTGAGGGTTTCATCCATACCTTAGCACTAAAAGCTACTCACTACACATTTTATTAATTAAATACAAATTTTTATTCACGATTACAAATTATAGCAAAGAAATAGGTTATGACAATTGATTATAAACTAAACTAAACTAAAGTATTAAAAATGGAAGAGCTTTGTTTGATTATCAATGTTATTACAAAGAAATAAGTTATGCAAGTGATTTAATCAAACTACAAAAGTAATAGAGAAAATGAAGACAAGGACAAGGTTTAATCTTGAGAGTATTTAAGACATAAAGCAATAATGCATGGACAAGATTAATCTTTAGAAGAAAACTTATGAACTTGAATTAATGTAAGCGATAGAACAAGGACAATTTAATCTCGATAAAGAAAGCTTAAGAACTTGAAATAATGAAAGCAATGAAGGCAAGGACAAGATTAACTTGATAAAAAGCTTTAATAAACAAAACTTCAAAGTAAGAAAATAGCTACAAGACTTATAATTGAAATGGGAAATGAAGACGAATTAAGAGTTGTACCATGAAGCTTGAATAATTGTAATTAAAGAGCCTTAAAGCTTTACTTCCAATAACACCCCAATACAACGTTAATTAACCAAGAACAAGTAAGCAAGAACCTTTGAATGTCAACTAAGAACTCCAAACTAAGAACATGAACAAGAAATCAAGAACCTTGAATAACAAACATTGAAATAATTGAAGAAAGATTGAATTACAACTAATGGATTTTTCAAGTACTAACCACTTATTCAAATACAATTAATCTAGAGTGAAAAATGAGAGTTTCTAATAATCTTATACTAACTTCTAGCTATTTCTCACAAAATCTAACTCCTCAAAACTGCTGAAGAACTCAGGTACATATATTAGAGTATAAACCCAAAGCAAGTGGGTAAGTTGAAGAAGAGAAAACTAAAGTCGCAGCAGGGGGTAGCGGCCACTACAAGAAGGTAGCGGGCGCTAGGCTAGGGTAGCGGGCGCTCTTGTAGCCTAGCAGGCGCTACCCCCCTATTTTCCTTTCTTTCTTTGTTTGAGGCAGTGGCGTTAGTTGTGAAAGTAAATTGCCAAGCACCTCTCAATCTTCCCACGTCGCTGGACCAAGATAGCGATATCGCTAGTAAAACTTGCGATATCGTTAGAACCTTGAGCAAAATCAGAAAGGATCTTGACAAAGGCTGTAAACTTCGATCAAACTGACCCAAATCTTCGCAAAGCATACTACTCCTCTTATTTCATGTAATGTGTTGCTTTTCGAATCAACCGGGAAATCCTACAAAAATGAGATAAAACACAAAATAGAGTAATATAGTGAATAATAAGCTAAAATATATGGGTATGGGAAAAGAGAAAAAAAAAACTATATAAAGAAGGAAAAACTGAGAAAGAAATGAGAGAAAACTAGCTAAATTAACTAAGAAAACTACGGAAAAAGTAAACAAATAAATACTACATTTATCTCCTTCCTGGTTCTTCTTAATTTCCTCAAATATTGTTGGTTGGTTAATAAGATTACAAAAAATTCCTTCGAACTCTCCCTCCTTCACTATTTCCAAGCTCAATCTCTCTATATCCTTACATAGTTCATTAGCAACCACCAAGGTATTCACTCCATGTTTTGTTTTACGACTTAGAGCATTTGCTACCACATTGGCTTTCCCTTCATGGTACTGGATATCTAGGTCATAATCCTTGATCAACTCAAGCCATCTCCTTTGTCTCGTATTTAAATCCTTTTGAGTGGAAAAGTACTTGAAACTCTTGTGGTCTGCGTATCTTCAACATTTCACCCCATACAAGTAATGTCTCCCTATTTTCAAAGCAAACAATATTGTTGCTAACTCCTGATCATGAGTAGGGTAGTTCACCTCATATGATTTCAATTGCCTTGAAGCATAATATATCACCTTTCTATTTTGCATTAACACACATCCCAAACCATTTTTGGAAGCATCACTATACACATCATAAGAGTCACTTCCGTCTGGCAAGGTCAACACTGGAGCTGTAGTCAAACGCTCTTTTCAAGGTCTGAAATGCCTCTTCACACTTATTAGTCCACTAAAATTTACAATCTTTCTTCATTAACAAAGTCATGGGTTTATCAATCCTCGAAAAGTCTTTCACAAACCTCCTGTAATAACCTGCTAACCCTAAGAAACTCCGTAGACCCGTTACATTATTAGGTGTTGGCCAGTCCTTAACTGCATCAATTTTGGCTGGATCTAGTTCAACTCCCTCTTTAGACGCAATATGCCCCAAGAATGCTAATTTCTCCAACCAAATCACACATTTTGAGAACTTAGTATACAACTCATTCTCCCTTAATGTCATCAAGATTGACCTCAAATGTTCCACATGTTCTTCCTTACTCTTAGAATACACCAAGATGTCATCAATAAAACGACCACAAAGTTATCCAAAAACTGTTGGAAAATACTATTCATCATATCCATAAAAATTGATGGCGCATTGGTTAACCCAAAATGCATAACAGTGAACTCATAGTGTCCATACCTAGTGCGAAAAGCAGTTTTCGGTATGTCCTCATTAGCAATCCTCAATTGATGGTATCCTGACCTCAAATCGATTTTCGAAAACATAGTAGCTCCTTTCAATTGGTCAAACAAGTGATCAATCCTCGGTAATGGATAATTATTCTTCATTGCACATTATTCAGCTGCCTATAGTCAATACAGAACCTTAAACTCCCATCTTTCTTCTTCGCAAACAGTATTGGTGCTCCCCAAGCTGAAGCACTAGGCCTAATGTAATCCTTTTCCAACAAATCCTGCAACTGCTCCTTCAACTCACTCATTTCTGCAGGTGCCGTCCTGTAGGGTGCTTTGGAAATAGGTGTTGTTCCTGGGACTAAGTCTATGGTAAAGTCAATTTCTTGTTTAGGTGGCATCCTCGGGGTCTCCTACGGAAATACATCAAGAAAGTCCCTTACTACTTCAATATCCTCAGGTTTAGCGGTCTCAAAATGATCCACATCTCTCACACTACAAAGGTAAATTGGAAAACCTTTCTTCACAAACCTAGCAAACCTCATTACTGAGACTATTTTGTTGTGTTTTGGTCTTCCTGCCCTCCGATAACTCACCTTCTTACCCTTATTCATCAACGAGATCTTTTGTGGTTTAAATAGAATTTCAGCCTTATGTTTACTCAACCAATCCATCCCTAGGATTACTTCTAAGTCACCTAAATCAAACTCAATTAGGTTAGCCTTAAACTCCACTCCCTCAATTTCAATAGGAACATCCTAAAATCTTCTTGAACACTGCACTTCTTGTCCTGAAGGTAACACTATTGACATATCTATTACATCTACTATTCCCAACACAGGCTTTAACTTTTCTTGGAGTTTAATGGAACCAAAAGAGTACATTGCACCAGAATCAAACACAATTTTAACAGTAAGAGAGTGAATAGAAAAAGTACCAGTGATCACATCCTCATTAGCATCCGCTTCACTTCGAGCCATCACATTCAGTTTTCCAGTGTTTGAGGTTGTATTTGGTCCCCCTCCGTTCCCACTCACATTCCTGTTTCCGGCTTGAGGTGTCACCTTTCCTCCCATATTTCCTTGAAAACCTTTTTGTATTACCCTAGTTGGGTTCCCCCTAGCTTGAGAATTCTATCCCTCCTTTCCTTTGTTCTGAGACAAGCACTCATACTCACGGTGTCCAAGTTTGTTACACAACCGATAAGTCACTGGGTTTCCTACACAGTCCTTTCCTTGGTGATTGTTGGGACAGTTCTTGCAAAAGTACAGACGCCCACCTTGATTTGCCATCTGAGTTCTATTCCCATTTTTAGAATTAGGCTTCCCAAAGTTTCCCCTATTACCCTGGAAGTTGTTGTTGAAATGAGGTCTCTTATATCCACTATGATTCCCTTGTTGGTTGAAGTTTCCTCCACTATCCTTCCTCTTCTCCCTCATCTCACCTTCCTTCTATATCTCCTTCTTCTTTTGGTGTATAAAATACAAGTGTGCAGCTCTACAATATAAATCATCCAAGAATTCAAAGATTTGTCCAACTAGTTGTGACTGTAAATCTAAGGGTAACCCTCTTTCAAAGCGACTAGCCTTCAACCTCTTAGTAGCTACAGCCTTAGGAGCAAACCTAGATAATTTAATGAACTTAGAGTAGTACTCAGTGACCGACATAATCCCCATCTTAAGCTCTAGAAACTCCTCAGCAGAACTTATTACAAATTTGCTCCTGAAACATATCCCAATTAAATCCTGGTAAAGGCCTTATTATAGCCTTATTTCGTGACTACCATAAATCATCTTCTCCGCTCAAATAGTACACAACATGGTTCACTTTAAGCTCCTCTAGACACTAAACTGCCCCAAACAACTTATTAAAGTCTCTCAACCATCCCTTTAGAATAGTTAGATTGTGCTCTCCTTGGTAAGTGGGTGGCTTACTTTGAGAAATTTTCTTGAAAAGTTCCCTAGTAGGGTCACTACAATTTCAATTTCCTCTAGTAGCTAACTGTTCAGCTACAGTAGCTAATTGCCTCACTACTTCAATCAGCTGATTATTGTTACGTTCACCATTCTATTTCCCCTGTAGAGGAAAAGACCTTTATATTAAATTATGTCTAACTGCTAGTTAGGACAACATAAACTTAAATCATAAAGCACTTTCTCATTTCGTCTTATAGAAGAAGTTTCATTCTTTTAGAGCGAATGATTCACTTTGTTTTGATTGTTTACACAACCATTAAAGTAAGAATAAATCACATAAGAAATAAAAATAATTTCCTTGGTTCTATTCTACTTGAGGCTTTAAATCATAAATTTATTACTTAACTCTTCTTATCATTTCATATAGCTCACTGCCACTTATTCAAACTAATGTAAACAATAGCTTTAACTGTTTAACTGAACATCAGAAAAATCAATAGTTAAACTAGATCTAAACAAAGTCTTTAAACATTAACATTATCTTTCTTGTCTTTCGACATCACATATCGCATTGGTATGAACTTAGGATCATTGTTAGTGTCAACCTCCATTTCTTCATCCGTCCTCTTCTTCTTCCTCTGCCATTTCTTCCTCAGGATCTGATTCTTCTTCCTCTTCTTCAGATTTGGTTTCCAAGTCAACATATAATGGAATTACTGGGTCTGGGTTCTCAATTTCATAACAAGAACTATCCCTTGACTCATCAGTCTTCGAACCCGTAGAAGTCTCCTTCACCATCAGGTCTTAACTTCCTTGGCTACCTTCTGGGCTTGGTGTGGGCGGGGTCTCCTAACTTGCATTCATTTCCTAATACTTCAGCTCTTTCCTAGTAATATACCCCTCCAAGAATCTCCAATCACAACCCCACTGACCAACTACACCCTTATACTTAGAATAGTTCAGAAAGCGTCCAACAAAATGGAAATCACTAAACTTTGCCTTAATCTCTAAATAGGGTGAACGGTCGGGCAAACACCTAACAATCAAGGCTGCTACCTGGTAAGGCTGATCTCATTGTGGTAACTTCAACACAGTACTCATGTATCAACAGTAGAACCGTATTTTCCAGACATATTGGGGCGGACTTTCGAAGTCTCTCTCCTCCAATGTTCCTATTTGAGTATCTTGACTAGGCATACTATGTGACATCCTGCACAAAACTTAAGACTAATGGTCCATCCTTCCCAAAACAAAACAAAACAAACTAGCAGTTCTACAAAAAGAGGTCTTGTGGCTAACATACAATTTTTTTACGCCCAACTATTCACATAAACTACACTTTAAACATGAACTTTAATGCATGAAAGAACAGAAACATAGTCTGTCCTACATGCCCAAACTTCCTACCCAAGCTCACCACATGATATTAAAGCAATAACACATAATACTTACATGAATTCCTTGCATACCTGCACACATAATTATTTTTCAAAATTTTCCATTTTCGGAAATTACTATTTTTTGAAAATTTTCCTTTTTGAAAACTTTCCATAGAAATTCCTCTTTCCAAAAATAAAACTTAGGGTACCCAAAATAAAATTTATTTTATTTCAAAATCTAAGCTCTGGTAACCACTTTGTAACGCCCTGGAATTTCCTAACTCCTTACTTTTCCGAAAAAATATTATAATTATTAAGGATTATATTTATTAAAACTTCTAAAATGGAAAACCAAAGTATTACCGCCACCGTGATAACGGCTAAGGCATTTATCAAAGTACTACAGCGGAAGTCTTAAAACCAAAACAATTTAAAACTAACATCAAAACCACCTACAAAATAAAAAATCAACTTTAAACTTATTACACTTCGGAACCATATTAATGGCCCTTACAAAATCCAAAACCAAAATTAAAATTCTTTAGAAATAAAACAATCATCCAAAGTAAATGTTAATCATTCATAAGCAATAAAATAATGTAATGCTACAAAACACAGCAAGCACTATCATTCCACCCCATCATGAAAAGTCTTATGCCCTGTTGTACCTGCAGCTTTTCTTTTACTAGACAACTACTCACCACAAGTGGGTCATTGTAGGGCGAAGTCCAAGACAAAGCCATGCACACAAAAAAAAATAGTCAGCAAAGTTGAGTACATAACTACTAAAGGCTATGCAACAAACAATAAGAAATAAAACATGCACTCAACTTACCTTTGACAACCTTTTACCTGTACATGGACTTAATTAACTTAACTATCATATCTAAACTTATGGATCCTGCATCGAACGGATTTCCTCCTTAAAAATCATCGCCCCATTGGGCACCAACTTGGGAGCTACTCCAAGAAGGTATTACTATGTCACATAAAATGACGGATATCCAACGCATTAAAAATAGAAAAGAGTACAACGTCTTGTACTCCAATTAGAAGTCATAGATCACTATTCCATATGACTCCCCCCATTGTTCATACTCAAGGTATATACGTCCAACAGTTTTGATGCAAGCCCTCTTACACTTTACGTGATTAACCGGTTTAGATATGTTATGACTCACATACAACATCACATAAAGACATGCATCAAATCAAGTAGGCCAAATTAATTATCTTCAATTTAAGGTGATTTAAAATTAATCTCATGTGTGTCCTTAAATTATACTGCAATTCCTTTACCACACATTAACTGTGAGTGGCTAATTACTTACTTTCTCCTTGACCACACATTAAACTGTCAGTGGAAACATGTCTAAAATAATTTCTCATAACTTCTTTTAATCAAGTGAATAAAAATTCACAACTACATTTCTTGTTGATTAAGTAACTAACAAACTTAGAAAAATAACTTCCTTTCTTGATTCATAAACTATTGGCCAAATTAAACTAATCATTACATTCCAATTCAAGCTTATAAAAATTCATATTACTATTTAACATGGAATGTCAACATACTACAAAAACATGCTTCTAATAAACTCGTCATGCACATATATTCATGATTCAACAAGCATAACAATATCTCATACAATCAAGGACCATCCAAGCATGAATTCTAGTTCCTGTGTTTGTCTTTAGTACTTACGTACCTTGTAAAGTAACGGTGCTCCGCCACAACTTCTACAAGTGGACTAGTTCAAAGTCTCCTACATAAGGAAAAACCGAAACTAAATTAAAACCTTGCTGACTAAGTTCTACAACAACTATAAACTAACTTCTATACTGGAAACTTGTCCAAAACATTCCTTATATGGTCTCTATTCAATTCCATACTACACTTTACTTTTCTATTGTATGATTACTTGGTTTCCGGGACTCATTTAAGCTTTATAAAACCTTAACATAAATTTTATGCCACTTTAAAAAAGTGGACAACAATATAAAATTACCAAAACTCCTTGAAAAACATCAAAAACAACATAAATAAACCATGCAATGTTTTACTTAATTTATATGATTAATTTATGCTAATTACATACTTTAAAAGCCTAATTATTTACTTTATAAATTCTGGACAGCATGTTAAACATGCTTAAAATCACTTTTAAACTTCATAAAACATTCTAAAAATTATATGTAACATCATAGAATACATATGTGATCATACTAGCATGAACAGTTAAAACTTACTTTAACTTGTTTTTATAAAAATTTCAGATTTAGTTATTAACTTTAAAGTCATGAAAAACTTATTAAAAACATCATGATTTCATGTTAAAACTCTTCTGCAAAATACCAACATAATTATGAAACCAATCTATGCTTTAGAAAAATTTTTCATAAGCCAAAACATGTTCATAATATTTATTCAATTGAATTTCATGATTATAAAATTTGGACAGCAATTTATTTTAGTTTCAAAGCCTTTAAAAATCAATCTAAACTTCATAAAATCATCATAAATTCACACAACAATGATTGATGATCATAATATTGAAGTTTAAGTCATAAAAACTCATAAATTTCATGATTTACAAACCCTAATCTAGAATTTCATGAACAGCAATTTAATACACGCCTTAAAACAAATCATACTTTAATAAACATGATTAAAACTCATAAAAGCATGATTAATCATAAATATGCTCACGAATTTGCAAGATCGAATTAAAAAGAAAGAAGGAAAATTTTCTTTTTAATATAAGATTCGATAATACAAAAGGAAGGGGAGGAGTGTGAGGTGGCAGACGGTGGCTCCGGCGGGTGCAGGTGGTGGTCTGGCAGTGGGGTCCGGCTGGGCAAGGATCCCAACAACACAAAAATAAATTTTTTTTTCTGTTTTCCGAAAAACCGAACACTGCAGTTTTTTTTCCTCTTTTTTTTCGGAAAATACTTTTTTTCTCCTTTTTCTCTCTAAATTTTTGGAACCCTAAAGACAACTTATGAGCATGAAAATCTAAAAATTTGTTAAAGGGTATTTATAGACACCAAAGTAGGATTTGGAAAAACCCACACTTATCCTAATAAGTGGAAATTACCTTTATGCCCTTGCCTCAAAATAAATTAGGAAACCTTCGAAAATTTTATTTTTAGAAGCCTTTTAAAATATTTTGAAAACATCAAATTTTATTTATGAACATAAATAATCATTTTCGATTAACTTATTTATTATTCATGTTATTTATTTTATTTATTTCTTTTCATTTAATATTAAAATTATACGAATAAAATACAAAAATACTCTCTTAAAATACGTGAAAATGTGGGGTAATACACTTGACTTATAATAATCTTTGACTTTGACTTAACTTGTAAACATGACTCTTATGGTCAAAACTTGCTCAAAATAGTCACAATGGCAACATAACTCATGGACAACCTCTAAGACACTTAAATATGTCATTTAAGACTCTTAAACTTCTTATTATAACATTGTATAGCTGCTGTCCAGAATTTAAAACATAGCTCAAAACATAACTGTAAAGTCTAACATACACCGTAAGACTCCGGAAACACAATTAAACAACATAGAAACTCTTAACCACTTAACCAACACTTGCTTAAGACTCTTTCCACTTTAAGTAACCTTATATTAATAGTAAATGACCTTTGAAAACAATTTTACAAGTTTCCATTTTTAGAAAGCCAAATTAAGAAATTAGGTTAATTGATTTAAGTGATAAAAATAGAAATAAATTGAGAAATAAATACTAAAATTAATAAAAGTTCGAAAACAAGTTACCAAAACCTTTTACTGCCTAAAAGAAGATCTCAAAACAAATTTCGTGGCTAAACAAGGTCTAAGTGGTTTTTAGTAGATTTTAACCGAAAATCCTAATACTCGCGATAAAACATTTATAAATCAGAATTAAATACCTAATTAATTATGTAGGTCATAAAACCAATTTTATAATTCACTTTTATACTTATATTAACCAGTAACAATCTTTAGAAACCTTATATTATGTTTTAGATATATTTAAAAAATTTATTTTCGAAAACAGTCCAATCTGGTCAAAACCAATATAAATTTTATTTAAAATTTTATAAAATCTTTTTAATGACGAAACCAACTCTAGAAAAACCATATTTTGTCTTAGGAATCCGTTAAAAATAGTATCGTGGTCAGATTCAACCTATAAAGTCTCTGAAAAACAGATTTTGGTAAAAACCGCAAAACCACAAAACGACTAAATAATTTTGTTAACCAACTTAAACTCCATAAAAAAATCACGAAATTATAACACAACTTAATATAAAGTATAGCAGGTCCAGGGTAAAATATGAGGAGCATAGATAAGCACTTTAAACTCATGAAATCATCAAAACCAATAAAACGACAGATTTCCAATTTAACACAAACAATTTCATCGGGGATAGCATGATCATTTTCTCGACTCTAACTTTTTACAGACATAAAAATTTACTAAAAAGACGTAAATCTTGCAAAATTGAGGGTAAAACGTGCGAAATTAGATCGCACTCTACTCCCCTTAAGAATCGAGTTACACTAACTGAAATAACTCTGGATACTTTTCTCTCATCATATCTTCAGCCTCCCATGTAGCTTCTTCGGTTTCTTGGTTAGACCACAACACCTTCACTATTTTGACACTTTTCCTACGAGCATCCCTGACCTTACTATCAAGGATCTTAATCAGTCTCTCTTCATAGGTTAAACTCTGGTCTAACTGTATTGTTTGAGGTTGTAACACATCTGACTCATCGATCTGGAACATATTTTCTTAGTTGAGACACAAGAAAGCCATTGTGAAATTTGCTCAACTCAAATGGTAGCTTATAGGAAAAATTTTCAACCCTTTACAAGATATCATAGGGTCCTATATATTTTGGGCTCAATTTCCCCTTCTTTCCGAACCTCATTACACCTTTCATTGGTGATACTTTAATTAGCACCTTATCACCAACTTCAAACACAACTTCTTGACGTTTTTGGTCTGCATAAGACTTTTGTCTATCTTGTGCTGCCTGAATCTATGCTTGTATCACCCTTACTTTATCAGTGGTTTTTGCAATCAATTAAGGTCCTAGAATCACTGTCTCACTTATGTCACTCCAACATAAGGGACTTCTGCACTTCCTTCCATACAAAGCCTCAAAAGTTGCCATGCCAATACTTGCATGGTAGCTATTATTGTATGAGAACTCAATAAGAGCTAAAAAATTCTCCCAATTCCCTTTAAAATCCATGATACAAGCTCTTTGCATGTCCTCCAAAGTTTGTATGGTTCTCTCTATTTGTCCATCGGCTGCTGGATGGAAAGCTGTACTCATTTTCAACGTTGTACCAAAGTTCTCCTAGACACTTTTCCAGAATTGCGAAAGAAACTTAGAATCCCTATCTAACACGATATCCTTTGGAACTCCATGTAGCCTCACAAAAAGCTTTATGTGAGCCTTTGCGAGTTGTTCCATCCTCCAAGTCTCCCTCATTGGTATAAATACCGCTTATTTAGTGAGCCTGTCCACCACAACCCATATGGTATCATTTTGATTCCTCGTCTTTTGCAATCAAGTTACAAAGTCCATTGATATGCAATCCCATTTCCATCCTGGTATTTCAAGCGGTTGGACTTATCCTTGTGGTCTCTTATGCTCAAATTTCACTTTCTAACAAGTAAGACACTTGCCCACAAATTCATCCACTTCCCTTTTCATCCAAGGCCACCAATACACCTTCAAATCCTTATACAGCTTATCGCATCCAGGATGCATTGAATACGGTGTATTATGACCTTTCTCCATGATTCTATGTTTCAAATATTCACATTTCTGTGGTACACACCACTTTACTTTATACCTTAAGGTTCCATCCTCATGGAATTTGAAGTCCATAGCCTTTCTTGATTTCAATTTCCCCTTTATTCTATCCAATTTCACATCTCCCTCCTGGTTCTTCTTAATCTCCTCAAATAATGTTGATTGGATACTAAGATTACAAAGTATTCCTCCAACTCTCCCTGCTTCACTATCTCCAAGTTCATTCTTTCTATGTCCCTACACAGCTCGTTCGTGACCACTAAAGTATTCACTTCATGCTTCGTTTTACGGCTTAAAGCATCTGCTACTACATTGGCCTTCCCTTCACGGTATCGGATATCTAAAGCATAATCTTTGATAAACTAAACCATCTCCTTTGTCTCATGTTTAAATCTTTTTGAGTGAAAAAGTACTTTAAGCTCTTGTGGTTCGTGTAGATCCCACACTTTACTCCATACAAGTAATGGCTCTATATCTTTAAAGCAAACACGATCACTGCTAGCTCAACATCGTGAGTAGGATAGCTTGCTTTGTATGGCTTCAATTGTCTTGAAGCATACGCAATCACATTTCTATTTTGCATCAAAACACATCGTAAACCATCTTTAGAAGCATCACTATACACATCATAAGAATCACTTCGATCTGGCAAAGTCAGCACCGGAGCCGTAGTCAAACGCTCCTTTAAGGTTTGAAATGCCTCTTTACACTTATCACTCCACAAAAACTTACAGTCCTTCTTCATTAACGACGTCATTTGCTTAGCGATTCTCGAAAATTCCTTCACAAACCTCCTATAATATCCTACTAACCCTAAGAAACTCCGTACATCCGTCACATTCTTAGGTCATTAGCTAGATCTACTTGAACTCCCCATTTTAACACGAAATTTCCAACGAATGCTATTTTCTCCAACAAGAACTCACATTTCTAGAACTTAGCATACAATTCATTCTCCATTACTGTCATCAAAATTGTCCTCAAATGTTCTACATGTTCCTCTTTACTCTTGGAGTACACCAAAATATCATCAATAAAAACAACCACAAACTTATCCAATAATTGTTGAAAGATCCTATTTATTAAGTCCATGAATATTGCTGGCGCATTCATTAAACCAAAAGGCATAACAGTGAACTCATAATGCCCATACCTTGTACGAAAACTCGTTTTTGGTATGTATTCATTAGAAATTCTCAACTGATGGTATCCTGACCTCAAATCAATCTTTGAAAACACAGTAGCTCCTTTCAATTTATCAAAGAAGTCATCAATCCTCGATAAAGGATACTAGTTCTTGATCGTCACCTTATTAACACTCAACCTCAAACTCCCATCTTTCTTCTTTACAAACAGCACTAGTGCTCCCCAAGGTGAAGCACCGACGTGAATTTGAGTACAAGCGAGATATCCCATGTTACAACAATAGTGGATTAGCCCATTATCCTAATAATAAATCCCATATAGCATTGGTTTTGTTAAGGATAAATCATAGGTATGGGTGACAATGATTGTGGTTGACACTGTAAATTCTAGTGATGATGGTGGCTTCCTAGCCAACACTATTGGCAATTGATCATTAATACTTTGTCACTGGTGGAGTGGGTCATTAAATAAGCTATGAATTATTTATTAATGCACTCATAGGATGGATCACAGTGGTGGTTACAGGGAATAAGTTGGTTTGGTCCATGAGTTTTTTCATTTCACTTGATAGGGTTTTCTTATTTTAGACATCATTGTTTTTGTTTCTTGTGGAGTCTTGATCATCATAATTATGCTTAAATACATGGAGGATAGATTCTTGAAGCTTTCTTGTTTAAAATATTGGATCTTGAAGCATTTCTTGAAGTTTCTTAAAGAATCTTGAAAGTTGCACAAAAACAACGAAGCTTCTTGTGGCGGGATTTTGACGAATTTTCGGCAATCTTGGGCAACAAGTTTAGCTCGTGATTTTAGTGTAAATTCTAATGAATATCTTGGTAATTAATTATTTAGTTAGTTTGTTAGGATAATTTCTTGATTTGATAAGCTGTTAGAGTTTGTTAAGAAAGATAAGATCAAGATGCAGTGATGATGTGGCATTCTTATCTTGTGAGTCATAATTGAGTCTTGTAAGCTGAATTTTAGCCTTGTTTGTGCGTGAATTATGAGTATAAGGGTCTTAGAAATTAGTTAGGACTTAGTCTTAGGTTGTTATATAAATAGCTTGAGAATTCCTTGTAAAATAAAGAAGTTTTACACATTGAATTTTCAATACAGTAAATTCCGCAAAATTGCACAAGTGTAGTGATTAAACTTTGTTCGATTTTTATTCATAAATTTGTGAGTCAAGAGTGATTAACAAAATTAGATCCTAGTTAATTAATTACAGGAGTGTATTGATTTATTAGTCTTCAATTAAATTAGTCCAGGAGTGGAGGTTTTTTCGGCAAAAATCGTGAGTTTTGAGTGATGTTTGAGAGTACCACTTAAAATCCACATCAATTTAGTATCACATTTCAAAGGTTTTTTGATCCATCATGGGGGAATCAAATTTGACACAATTAATTCAAGACATGATGACTAAATTAGAGGCTATGGACGTGAGACAAAAGCAGGATAATGTCTCACGTCCGCATTGATGTTTTGGCTCGTGAATTGCAACGAAAGTTTGATCCTCAATCTGTGCATTATTATCGTGGGGATGATGATGATGATGATGATGATGATGATGATGAAGGTTCTCACTCTTCTTCTTTTGATGAATCCCATAAAATACGTCTCAAAAGCATGCCACAGTTTGATGAACGTGGCATTAAAATTGATGACTTCACTGTAAAGGTTCCCAGATGACTATCTTGAATGGGAAAGACAAGTGGAGAAGATTGCTGAGTATAAAAGTTTTTATGTTAAAAGAACCTTTAAAATTTCTTACATCAGACTAACCAAGAATGAAGGATTGTAGTATGAGGGCATTAAAGCCAAGAGAAAACGCGAAAACAAAGCCAAAATAGTTACCTATTGTCACCTTAAGAAGAAATTGCGCGCTGAATATGTTCCTTTTGACTTTGATCAGCAAAATTATGTCAAGCTGACTTCTCCATATTAGGGCACTATGAGTGTGCGTGACTATATTTCAGAGTTTGAAAGGTTATCTTTGCTTTGTGATTTGGAGGAAAGAGAACATATGAAGATGTCAAGATTTTTGAAAGGCTTGAACAAAAATATTGATAAGGAGCTCGATCTGGCTCAGTATCATACTTTTGATGATCTCTGCATATTGGCTTTAAAGGTCAAAAAACGAATGATGGGGGACACCACACGAAATTTCGTTCCTTTCACTGGTAAATCAAATTATACTCCTCCATATAAAAATGCAAAAGCAAATCAAACACCAATTAATAAACCAAGTACTTGCAACTCCTAGCTCTTCAGGAGACAAACCAAAAAAAGTGGTTTCAAAGGCAGAATATGAAGAACGTAGGCGATGTTTTAAAGGTCAAGGTTATAGTCGCATTGCTTCTGCTTGTACCTCAAAACGCACATTGGCTATGGAACAAGCCTAATTATGGGCAACTGTGGAAGAAATTTACCAGATTATGGTTGAAGATGATGAGGACATCATTCAAAACCAGAGAGGGGAGGATTCTGATGAAAACACCCTAGAAACTGTGAATCAGCCTCCATTACTACAGGGTGGCGAAGCTTTTGTGGTTAGGAGAGCACTGCATTCAGCAGTGGAACCACATGCAACGCAGAGAGAGAGAGTCTATTTCACATTGTCTGCAAGATTGGTCCCTACCTATGCAATGTAATCATTGACAGTGGATCCTGCACAAATGTAGCATCAAAAGATCAGGTAAAGAGGTTGGAATTGACAAAAAGAGACCATAATAGTCCTTATAAATTGAATTGGCTTGATGATACAAAAGGAAATGAAGGAAAGAAACAAGCACTGGTCAATTTTACAATTGGGTTGTACAATGACGAATTGTGGTGTGATGTTGTGCCCATGACTGCGTGCCAAATGCTCTTGGGAAGACCATGGCAATATGATAGGAAGGTGCAACACAATGGAGAATCAAATGTATACTCAATTTTGAAAGGTAAGAAACGAATCAATCTCCTACCATTGACTCCATCTGCAGGGAAGGATCAAAAACAAACCAGTTTATTCCTTTCTGGTAAGGAATGTGAGAAGGCAGTGGAACAAGGAAACCCTGCATTTATTCACATTTTAAAGGAAGCAACATCAAATAAAGTATCTACAGTTTTGTGCCTCACTCCTTTACTTGAAGAATTTGCTGATGTGTTTCCTAAGGAATTGCCTGATGAACTATCCTCAATTAGAGGAATTGAACATGCAATATAATTGACTTAATACCTGGCGCACCAATCCCTAATAAGCCTGCATATAGATGTGATCCTGAGGCATCTAAAGAACTCCATGCATAAAGGGTTAGTTTGAGAATCAATGAGTCCATGCGCAGTTCCGGCTTTATTTGTGCGTAAGAAAGATGGCACCTGGAGAATGTGCATTGATTCTAGGGCAGTGAATAACATAACCATCAAGTATAGATTTCCTATTCCTAGACTTGAGGATTTGTTGGATGAGTTACATGGTACAAGCTTGTTTTCGAAATAGATATGAGAAGTGGTTATCATCTGATGAGAATTCGTGAAGGGGATGAATGGAAGACTGGTTTTAAGACTAAACAGGGTCTATATGAGTGGTTGGTGATGCCTTTTGGTCTATGAAATGCACCAAGTTCGTTCATGAGGTTGATGAATGAGGTATTAAGACCGTTTTTTAACAAGTTCATTGTTAGATATATGGATGATATTCTTGTTTACATCAAAGACATTCGTGAACACCTAGACCATCTGAGGCAATTGTTTTCATGGCCCAGCATCATTCTACAGAAGATTCATTCAAAATTTCTCTACTATCATTGCTCCTATTACTGAATTGATGAAGAAGGGAGAATTCAAATGGAACCAACGAGCACAGGAAGCCTTTGATGAGGTGAAAGAGAGACGACTTTGCAATGCACCAATCCTGGTGTTGCCTGATTTTGATAAGCTATTTAAGGTTGAATGTGATGCTAGTGGTGTGGGCATTGGGGCAGTACTAATTCAGGAAAGGAATCCTGTTTCATACTTCAGTGAGAAGCTGAGTGGCGCCAAACTGAACTACTCTAATCATGATGGTGAATTTTATGCAATTGTTCGAGCATTGGACCATTGGTCGCATTATTTGCGCCCTAAACCTTTTATTTTGCATTCAAATCATGAAGCCTTGAAGTATATCAATAGTCAACAAAAACTCAACCACAGACATGCCAAGTGGGTGTAATTCCTCCAATCTTTCACTTTTTCATCCAGGTACAAAGAAGGCAAGAATAATGTGGTAGCTGACGCATTATCAAAGAGATCATATCTGCTTGCTATGGTTGATACTAGAGTCCTTGGATTTGAGCACTTGAAAGAATTATATGTTAGTGTTTCGGATTTTGCTGCAGAATATCAACATCCCTCAAGGAACTACACAATTCAAGATGGTTTCTTATTCAGGATCAATAAATTGTGCATTCCTAAGAGTGGAGTTCGTGAATTACTGATAAGGGAGGCTCACAGTGGCGCACTTGCTGGGCATTTTGGAATTCATAAGACTTATGATATGGTGAGTGAATATTTCTATTGGCCCAAAATGTTGGGTGATATTCAATCAGTCATTTCCAGGTGTGGTACATGTCAAAGGGTGAAATCTACTTTTGTCAAAGGGTTGTACACTCCATTACCAGTTCCTGATACACCCAGGGATAGTGTCAGTATGGATTTTATAATTGGCTTGCCAAGTACACAAAGGGGACGTGATTCAATAATGGTAGTGGTTGACAGATTCTCAAAAATGGCGCATTTTGTGGCCATGAACAAAACTGACGATGCTCAACATGTTGCTGATCTATACTTTAAGGAGATTGTGAAGCTACATGGAATTCCAAGAAGTGTAGTGAGTGACAGGGATTCGAAATTTTTGAGTCACTTTTGGAAGTGTTTGTGGAAGATGGTTGGTACCAAGCTGCTTTTTAGTACTTCTCATCACCCTTAAACAGATGGGCAGACTGAAGTCACAAACAGAACTTTGGGCACTTTGTTGCGTGGGCTTGTGAGTGAAACAAAGAAGGATTGGGATGTGCGCCTCTGCCATACTGAGTTTGCTTATAACAGAGCTATTTCATCCATCATGGGACATTCCCCATTCGATATTGTGTATGGAATTAATCCATATATGCCCATTGATTAGATTCCCTTGGCTAGGGACGAAATCCATGTAGATGCACAAAAGAGAGTGGAAGTCTTCAATAAAACGTGTGAAGCAGTGAAAAAGAAGATTTCTAAGATGAATGAGATCTATAGGAGACGGTCTAACAAGAACAGAACTCAACATGTTTTCAAACCTGGTGATTTGGTATGGATTCATCTCAGAAAGGAACGTTTATCCTCATAAACGGGAGAATAAATTGAGGCCTAGAGCTGATGGACCTTTTGAGGTGATTGGAGTATATGGTGATAATGCCTATAAAATTGATTTGCCCGATGAGTATGGTAATGTGAGTGCTACTTTCAATATTGGGGATCTCTTGCCATACTATGATGATGTGAATTTGAGGGTAAATTCTTTTCCACCAGGGGAGAATGATGTGAATTTGAGTACAAGTGAGATATCCTATGATACACCAACGGTGGATGAGCCTGTTAACCTAATAATAAATCCCATTGGTTTTGTTAAGGATAAATCATAGGTATGGGTGACAATGATTGTGGTGGACACTGTAAATTCTAGTGATGATGGTGGCTTCCTAGCCAACACTATTGGCAATTGATCATTAATACTTTGTCACTGGTGGAGCGAGTCCTTAAATAAGCTATGAATTATTTATTAATGCACTCATAGGATGGATCACAGTGGTCGTTACAGGGAATAAGTTGGTTTGGTCCATGAGTTTTTCTCATTTCACTTGATAGGGTTTTCTCATTTTGGACATCATTTTTTTTGTTTCTTGTGGAGTCTTGATCATCATAATTATGCTTAAATACATGGAGGATAGATTCTTGAAGGTTTCTTGATTAAAAGATTGGATCTTGAAGCATTTCTTGAAGTTTCATGAAGAATCTTGAAAGCTGCGCCAAAACAACGAAGCTTCTTGTGGCGGGATTTTGACGAATTTTTTGCAATCTTAGGTAACAAGTTTAGCTCGTGATTTTAGTGTAAATTCTGATGAATATCTTTTTAATTGATTATTTAGTTAAGTTTTTAGGATAATTTCTTTATTTGATAAGAGTTTGTTAAGAAAGATAAGATCAAGATGCAGTGATAATGTGGCATTCTTATCTTGTGAGTCATAATTGAGTCTTTATTTCAGCCTTGTTTGTGCGTGAATTAGGAATCTAAGGGTCTTAGAAAGTTGTTAGAACTTAGTCTTAGGTTGTTATATAAATATCTTGAGAATTCCTTGTAAAATACAGAATTTTTTTACATTGAATTTTCAATACAGTAAATTTCGCAAAATTGCGCAAGTTTAGTGATTAAACTTTGTTCGATTTTTCTTCAAAAATTTGTCAGTCAAGAGTGATTAACAAATTTAGATACTAGTTAATTAATTAAAAGAGTGTATTGATTAATTAGTCTTCAATTAAATTAGTCCAGGAGTGGAGATGTAATTGGCAAAAATCATGAGTTTTGAGTGATATTTGAGAGTACCACTTAATATCCACATCAAGCACTAAGCCTTATGTAACCCTTCTCCAACAACTCCTGTAAATGCTCTTTCAACTTACTCATTTCCGCAGGTGCCATCCTATATGGTGCTTTGGAAGTATGTGTTGTTCCTAGATCCAAGTATATGGTAAAGTCTATATCCCGCTTCAGAGGCATCCCTGGAATCTCTTCCGGAAACACGTCATGGAAATCTCTCACCACCTCAATGTCCTTAGGCTTAGCAGTCTCAACATGATCTACATCCCTCACACTACAGAGGTAAATTGGAAAACCTCTCTTCAAAAACCTAGCAAACCTCATTACTAACACTATTTTGTTGTGTTCTGGCCTTCCTGCTCTTCAATAACTCACTTTCTTACCCTTATTAACTAACGAGATCTTCTGTGGCTCACACAAAATCTCTGCCTTACGCTCACTCAACTAATACATCCCTAGATTCACTTCCAAGTCACCCAATTCAAACGCAATTAAGTTAGCCTTAAACTCCACTCCCTCAATTTCAATTGGAACATCCAAATATCTCCTTGAACGTTGTACTTCTTGTCTTGACGGTAACACTATCGACATATCTATTGTATCTACTTTTCCCAACACAGGCATTAACTTTTCCAAGATCTTAGTGGATACAAAAGAATATGTTGCACTAGAATCAAACAAAACTTTAACAGGATGAGAGTGAATAGAGAAAGTATCAGTAATCACATCCTTACTAGCATCAGCTTCACTTCGAGCCATCACGTTTAGCTTCCTAGTATTCGAGGTCTTAGCCTGACGTCCTATGTTTCCACCTCAATTTCTATTATTCCCAACTTGAGGCATTGCCTTTCCTCCCATGTTTCCTTGGAAACCTTTATGCTGACCCCCAGTTGAGTTCCCTTTGGATTGAGAACCTTGCCCTTCCTTTCCCTTGTTCTTGGAGAAGCACTCATACTCACGGTGTCCAAGCTTGTTACACAAATGACAAGTCACTGGGTGTGGTAACCATTAGGTTGTATTTCAGGAATTTCCTAATTTCCAAGTGTTAAAACAATATATTAGTAGTTAGATATAGAGTTTAGGTTACTTTGATAATGTGCATGAGTTCCAAAATACGGCTAAAAATAGTGAGAAACGGGAAAAAAAGTGTGAAAAATAAGGTTAAAAGATGTCACGTGCAAATCAAGTGGTTTTAGTTGCCTAAAAATGAAGGTCAAAGCCAAAATTTTGCTTTAGGTAGTGGTCAACAAAGAAAATAGCAAATTAAGGTAGTTTTTTCATTAAAAATAAAAACAAAGCTAGTTTTCCGCAAAATGTGACAAAACAAAGGTAGTTTTGGACAAAAATCCATAGGTGAATGATAACTACTCCAATGTTTCCAGAATGTCATTTTCCTTAATATGTAAGTAATTATTTTTGTCCTTATTAAGCTTCCAAGGATTCCACCCTTTGCCTTAGGATTAGTCTATTCTATTTGTGGTTGGGGACAGGGAAGAGTAATATTTTCTTCATTCCAAAATTTTAATTAAACCTTAATTAATGTGAAAAGAAAGGAACAAAAAATTTGCATATACATTCCATGTTTTATTTTTTATTACTTTATAATTTTTTTGTACGGAATATATTTCATCAAATGATTTGACTATGTAATAGTAAGTAAATAATAACTTAATTTTCTCTATATTTTAGTTAAACAAAAGTTGTTTCTAGACTAGAATTTCAGGGCCCATTTTTTTCAGCTAGCACAGGGCCTCTCTGAAGGATCTCAGAGAATGTTTCTTGATAACTGTTTGGTTTGTTACACAACTTAAGGAATTGAACAATGTTTTGGCATCAAGTGTTTTCTTTTTTACTTCAATTTTTCTCCTCAAGTCCCTATGCTACTGATTAACCATCAACCTTTGCAATTCACTCAATATCTCTAATGGGAACCTTCCTATGGGTGCTGCTTGGTTCTTTTAAATCTTAAAGAATATGAATATTGTACTAAGAACATATTTTGACGAGACCACAAGCATATACAGCATATTAATTTACAAATACTATAGAATTACTGGTGCATAGGTTTACTATCACAAGTTGCTTTTGAAATGTATGAAATAGTCACTAAGTTTATACAAACCACTAGATCATTCTAACTTATCCACAATTGGATCGGTTAAGTTAAGCATCCAATGGTCAGTTATTTGATTTTAAATTTTCTCTAGATTGAGTTTCTAATTTGATTTGATTGCACCAGGTCAAACTGTACAATGCTGATAGAGCACAGCATGCTGTCAAGCTTTTGTCTTCTATGGAAGTTTTGAATATATATCCAAGTATGGAGGAAAATAAAAGCATATCTAGTAGTAAAAAGACAGCTGTATAACAGCATATGAAAAGGTTACCATGTCAAGAGTGGCATACAACTGATACAATTGTTGGTGATGATGTCAAGATTGAAAAACTTTCATGTAAAGGGAAGCTGGATGCAAATAAGAGTGATAATAGAAGATTAAGGGTCCTTTTTGTTGGTATGCTGTGTTTAAATATTTTATCTGATAATATCATAGTTGCTGATGTGTCTATTTGGTACATTTTGTTATGTTTTAATTTTTTATTCGAGTAATTGAAGTCCATAGGGATTGGCCTAAGTATTAAGCAAGTACTTTACATAGAATATATAGACTAACATTAGGGATTTCTTATGAAGAATGTGATTAAGGATGTAGTATGAATATTCTGCTGAAGGTCACTTGATATTTATCAACATGGGCTCTCTTGAATTTCGAATTTGATTCATGAAAATAAAATGATGCCAATCTATCAGATACAAATAAACTATTTGTTTTCAGTTTGACTGTATTAAGTATTAAGTATCAAGTCACTGCTTTACATAGAATATGGACTAATATTAGGATGTATTATGAGTATTCTTTCTAATACATTTAAGCTAGGTCTAATTATAGCATCTGCTATCTTTTGACAGGGATCCATTTTCTAAAGGTGTGGATTCAAAACATCTAAAAGCTTCTCTTGTTTCTAACAGTAAGCCTCTTATCTTCTTTGGCAACTGATCTACTCTGTTCTTGTCATTTTCTCCTGTGCATAGTACAATGCTCAACTTTCTTCAGATGGGTTATGGGTGTCCCAAATTATGTTAGCTATTAAAAATTGTAGAATTTCATTTATTAAACTTTGAAGCTGTGTATAATCATAAAACAATTTAAATTCAAAAAGCAAATATTGAAGGAGAGCATCAAAGTAACCAAGTCTAGCAATAAACTAAACAACTAGACCATTTCCAATGGCGACACCCATTGTTTTTTTTTTTTTGAGAAAAATACCAACAAGTTGATATCTAAACTTAGATACTCAAAAGAAAGTTGCTAAGTTTAGATACTCAACTTTGAGTCTCGATTGTTAAGGTGGTTCCCTTGTCAATTATATACGGAGTATTAGTTATTTATTTATTTATTTAATCTTTAAGGTTATTTGGAAAGTTTTTATTTATTCAATTGGATGTGGTGGGCTATATTTAACATAAGTGTATTTAGAAGAATCCACCATTGGAAAATTATAGATCACAGTTGTTGGGGTGTTGTGACCTGTTCACACCTCGTGACCTCAATAACTACCTCACGTAACCTCCAAGCTCGTGACAATTGACCTGGTCGATTGTCCATCAGGTCATACCTGCTGATCTCCTTCCTACTAAGGCAAAGCTGGGGCAGACCCCATCAGGTCCAAGTAAGGAGACCTCCTTTATGCTACTATATAAAATCAGCCATGACAAGAAAGAGGTAACACATTCTCAGACACAAAAACTGTCTTTGCACAAGAACACATTCTCTCTCTAAACAGACTTGAGCGTCGGAGGGGCGTTCCTCGGAAACACCCCCCGAGGCCAGTGACACGTGTTATTGTGTAGGGAATTCCAAGCTTCTAGGCTCAGGCAGAGTAGCTCTACCCACGTAGTTGTTGGTCAACTCCATTACCATGGTTTCACCCCGAAACAATTGGCACTAGAAGGAGGGTCGAGCGCCACGAAACTCTGTCAGTGGTCTGCCATGGATCATGTCGAGACATGCTGCTCCTCGTCGGGGGAGAGTGCAGGCAATTCAGGCCATTCAACGGTTCGTTCAGCAACACACCACCCATGGGGTCGCTCCAGGTCCTGGAACACCATACACAGGGTGAACCAAGGTCAGGGGACATCCCACCGGTCTGACAAAACGCCAGAAAAGAGCCACGGCCCCTACCTACGAGAAGAAGGGAATAAGAACACGCTCCCATTCACGAGTAAGGGAAAGGGGAAGATGTACCCTTCCCGCGAGAAGGACGCCGGGCCCCCATCAAATTACCCGGAGGGGCCTGAGGGTGAATCCCCGAGGACACCAGATCTTCCTACACCCTCGCAGTTTGAGCTAGCCATAAGGGTCATGCAAACAGTGATGCAATCCTATGGAAAAAACAGAGCTGCCCCCTCTAAGGAAGGGAAAGGGAAGAAAAGCAAAGAGAAATCTCCTCGGAAAAACCACCTCTTTCCAAGACGATGGGGAGCACCCAGAGGAAACTAAATCTGGAAGGAGTTTCGCGAATTAAAGCTGAAAGGGAAGCTCGTTATGAAAGGGCGCAAAACAGAGCACGCTTAGGAACCCAGCTCGGAACGAGTTGGCAAGAAGGGGAGTGGTGCACCTCCCTCCAGAAGGAAAGGAACCCGCAGTGGTACGAGGAACCCAATCATACCACGCTGGCGCCTCCATCTTAGAACGAGAGTAATGACCATAGAGGAAAGGGGTATTCGAGTCACAGGTCCACAGAAAGGGGGACCATGGGGCCCCCAGAGAGCAGACAACCCCCTCAATCGCGTCAGCAGAGAAGTGCGGTATTCGACAGATTGGGCGAGAGGCTGTTGGTAAAGCAAAGGGTAGGAGAGAGACTATCCGCAAAGGAAAGGTTAGGACCTCAACCCTCATATCAGGGGAGGTCCGTAACAAGGAGGTCGTCCTCAGAGGCTCATGATGGAAGCCCCTGCCAGCAGGCAAGGATAGACCACCGAAGTGAACCTATTCAACGACAATACGTAAGACTCCCAATTTCCTCATCTTTCAGTCATGAAATCTCAGTGCAAGTGCCCAGCAAAGTGAGAATCCCGTCTCACCTCAAGTTCGATGGAACTGGAGACCCCACCGACCACGTAGCAGTCTACGAAGGCTGCATGCACCTAGGCGCATATTCGGACGCCACATGGTGCAAGTACTTCCCAACCACGTTGACTGGAATGGCCCAAGCGTGGTTCAGGAGGATACCATCTGGGAGCATCCACAACTTTTCGCAACTCTCGCAATTATTCACCGTCCACTTTGTCAGCGGCAGAAGAAGAGAGAAAACCTCGGTGGAGCTCATGGCCATCAAACAGGCACCAGATGAATCCTTGAGAGAATACTTGGGGAGGTTCAACAGAGAAGCTGTAGCAGTTTCAACCATACAGCCAGACGTAGTCGTTTTAGCCCTGCAACATGGCCTGCAACCTAGTCCGTTCAGAGACCACCTCACCAGAGAATCCGTGACTAGCTTAGCTGAAGCTCTAAGGGTCTCTGATAAGTACATACGAAGCAAAGAGTTTAACAGGGTGGTCACAACAAATGTTCAGGATCAAAGGGTCGAGGTAGTAGGGGAAAAAGGAAAGGTCGATAGTAACAAGAAGAGGCTAGACAAACGCAAGCCGGATCCCCAAGAAAACCCTAAGAAGTATGAGAGCTACGCACCTCTGGTAGCTGACAGGGCACTTATATACGCCACTCACAAAGCTGAAGGTGGGTGGAAAAGCACGAGAGAAAAGAAAGGATAGGCAGGAACACGGAGGCCTACTACGAATTTCATGAAGCCAAAGGGCACCACACCAACGATTGCAGGTCGCTCAAGAACAACATCGAGGACTTGATCAGGAAAGGGAAATTCCAGCAATACCTCGACTGGTCCAAGGCGCAGGAAAGGGAACACAAAGATTCAGGTGGTAAAGATCCGAAAAAGTTAAAAGAACTGATGGTGATCTTTGGAGACCTGCCATCTAGTAGCTCTCTCAAAAACCAGATCAGAGGCCTGAGAGGAGGAACGGTCATGATAGCAGGACAAAGAGCCCATCCTATGTTGTCAAATCTGCCCATAATCAGTTTTGGACCAAATGACTGCAGGGGGGTGGCATATCCCCACAATGACCCATTGGTATGCTGTATACAGATGTGTAATCACCTGGTCCACAAGGTGCTGATTGACGGAGGTAGCTCCGTGAATGTGATCTATTATAGTACTTTTAAGAAGATGGGTCTGAAGGACGAGTTCTTGGTTCCCTCACCAAGTCCCATCACAGGGTTTACGGGAGACTACGTCATCCCTAAAGGGGAGATCACTCTGCCCGTAACGCTGGGGAATGGTGAACTGGGGAGAACCTCCATGATCAGGTTCCATGTGGTAGATACGCCTTCACCCTATTATGTGATTATGGGAAGAACGTTTGTGGACAAGCTCGAAGGGGTAGCTTCAACGTACCACCTATGCTTCAAGTACGTCAAAGACAAGGGAGAGGTAGCTTGCCTCAGAGGATCTCAAGAATCAGCGAAGACCTGTAATCTGGCTCAGGTCATGTTGCCAAGAAGAGAAGAGTCAGAAAGGGCAAAGAGGGCTGCAGAGGAGCTATTTGCTAAGATTGAAGCAAAGAGGCCAAAGGAGGCCAGCTTGACAGCTCAGCAAGGCCCAACAGATATGCAGGCTGACGCGAGACCTGAAAGACCTGAGAAGGGAAAAGAAACTACTCAACCAGAAGAGGATACCGAAGAGGTGTTACTCGAAGAGGGATCCGAGAAAACAGTGAAGATAGGAACTGAGATGGATGCTGATGAGAGGTGCAACCTCATAGAGCTGTTAAGAGAGCACAAGGATGTCTTCGCCTATTCAGCATCGGACATGCCAGGTGTGAGCCTCGAAGTCTTCTCGCACCACCTAAGCGTAGCTGTTGACAAGAAACCCATTCAGTAGAAGAAGAGGTCTTTTTCTGAAGAAAAAGACAGAGCCATAGCAGTAGTGGCTAGCCAACGTTGTCATGGTCAAGAAAGCCAGCAGGGCCTGGAGGATGTGCGTCGATTTCACCGACTTGAACCGAGCCTGCCCTAAAGACTATTATCCCCTACCAAGGATTGATCAATTAGTTGATTCCACCAGCGGCCACGCGAGGCTAAGCTTCATGGACGCATTCTCAGGATATCACCAAATCTTCATGCACCCTGCTGACAAAGATAAAACTGCATTTATTACCTCGGGAGGAGTGTTCAACTACGTGATGATGCCTTTTGGCCTCAAGAACGCCGGGGCCACCTACCAGAGGATGGTGGACAGGGTGTTCGCAGACCAAAAGGGGAGAAACCTAGAGGTCTGTGTGGATGATACCATAGTCAAGAGTGTGGAACCAAGCGACCACGTTAAAGAACGGCGCGAGACTTTTAGCAACCTAAGAAAGTACAGTGTGATGTTAAACCCAAAAAAATGCGTGTTTGGAGTGAGATCTGGCAAGTTCATAGGATTCTTGGTCAGCGAGAGAGGGATAGACGCAAATCCTGACAAGGTAAAGGCAGCCTTGGACCTGCCAGAACCTAAGTCAATCAAAGATATTCAGAGACTGACAGGTAGGATGGCAGCTCTGTCAAGATTCCTCTCCAAAGCTTCAGAAAAAACTCAACCTTTCTTCCACGTCCTGAAAGGAAACAAGAGCTTTAGCTGGGGGCTGGAGCAGAGTAAAGCCTTCAAGGACCTGAAAGCTCATTTGGTAAAGCTGCCCACCTTAGCCAGACCTACACCAGGCGAGACCCTGTATGTTTACATTGCAGTAGGGCAAGTTGCGATCAGTGCAATACTCCTGAAGGAGGAGGAAAAGAAACAACAACCAATATACTTCGTCAGTCACGCACTAACGGGAGCTGAGACCAGATATACCCTGATGGAAAAGGCTGCATACGCGGCCATATTTACAGCCATGAAGCTCAGGCCTTACTTTGATGCTCATCTAATAGTGGTCCTGATTGACCTGCCGCTTGAGAAGAGCTTGGACAAAATGGAAAAATCAGGAAGGTTAACAAAGTGGGTTGTGGAGCTGACGGCCTTTGGCATAACCTTTCAAGCAAGAACAGCGATTAAAGCACAAGCTCTAGCAGATTTCCTGGTAGAATGTTCATGCAGTGAGCAGGCAACAGGAGAAGCAGGACCATGGGTATTGAGCATAGACGGTTCATCCACTGTACTTGGAGCTGGGGCAGGTGTAGTAATGGTGTCACCTGAGGGCGACGTCCTCGAATACGCGCTCAAGTTTCAGTTCAAAACAACCAACAACGAGGCCGAATATGAAGCTGCTATAGTTGGCCTACAGCTATGCATATCCATGGGGGCTAGGAGAGTCCACTTGAAGACTGATTCCCAGGGGGGAGTATGAGGTCAGAGACCCGGTGCTCGCCGACTACCTGCAGAAAATGAAGAACCTAGCCTCATCACTAACAGACTTCCAAGTCGAGCTGGTCCCAAGAGGGGCAAACACACAAGCAGACGCCCTCAGCAAACTTGCCAGCTCCAGCCTGCAGGAGCTAAGCAGATCAGTTTATGTGGAAGTCCTACCTTCAAGGAGTATCGACAAGCAGCCTATGCAAGCGTACCAGGTCACCCAACTGGCAGATTGGATGAAGGAAATATTTGCTTGCATCAAAGGAGAACCTTTAAACTGTGACAAGGCAAGGAAAAGAAAGCTTGAGTTAGCAGCCATAAGATATGTAATTATTGAGGGGGAGCTGTATCGAAGGTCATACACGGACTAGCCCCTGATGAAGTGTGTTGATGAGGTTGAAGGGAATTACATACTAAGAGAGGTACATGAAGAAATTCGTGGACATCACATGGGTTCAAAAAGATTAGTCTTGAAAGCCATGAGAGCTGGCTACTATTGGCCAAGTATGTCAGTTGACGCAAAGGAGCTGATCAGGAAATGTGATAAATGCCAGAAATTTGCACCTAGCATCATCCAACCAGCTAACGACCTGCAAACAGTCTTGAATCCTATTCCCTTTGCCCAATGGGGACTTGACCTGCTAGGCCCATTCCCAAGAGCAGTGGGAGCAAAGAGGTGGTTGATTGTAGCCATTGATTATTTCAGTAAGTGGATAGAGGCAGACGGGTTGGCCCAAATTACAGAAAAGCAGGTCCGGCGCTTCATCTGGCAAAATGTCATGGCGAGGTATGGCCTCCCCATGTGCTTAGTCATGGATCACGGTAAACAGTTCGACAATGATGGCCTGAGAGTATGGCTGGCTAGGTACCACATCAAATCCGCGTACTTAGGTGTGTGTCATCCGCAATCAAACGGGCAAGCAGAGGCCGCTAATAAGCATATACTAGCCTCTCTAAAGAAGCGGTTGGACGACCAGAAGACCAATTGGCTACAAGAGCTGCACAGTACCCTCTGGTCACTGAGAACGACTGTCGAGGAAGCCACGGGGAAGACTCCATATAGCCTAGTATACGGAGATGAGTGCCTAATACTAGTGGAGGTGGGGAGTGAATCTCTAAGAGTCCACCTCTATGATGCAGAAGCAAATAACAAGGCCAGGCTGGAGGAACTCGACCTGGCAGAGTCTCTTAGAGAGGAAGCAGCAGTAAGATTAGCAGGATACCAGGATAGAATCAAGAAGTACTACAACAAGAAGGTAAAAATCAGGAAACTAGAAGTGGGAGACCTGGTCTTAAGGAAAGCAGCTGCTATCCAAAAGGGGCAGATTCATGGGAAACTATCAGCTACTTGGGAAGGACCATATCAGATCTACAGCAACTCCACCCTGGGACCTATAGGCTAATGGAGCTGGATGGGTCAACATTACCCAACACGTGGAACGCTGACCAGCTCAAGAAGTATTTTGTGTAAGTGCCTGTTGAGCAACTAGCTTATCTTTTGTAAGAAAAAGTAATTATAATCCCTAACACTATGCATGAAAATGTACTTGAATCTATATTGTAATGAATGAATCATATGTTTTGCAAAATGTAGTGGAAATATGTTGGAATTGAGACAACTTGAGGCTAAAACTAAGACCTGGAACCACTACAAGGAGCCACAAGCTAAACCTGTGCATGTGGAGTTGCACATTGGAAGCAACCCACCTCTGGCAAGCCTTGGTGGGGGAAATGGTGTAATTCCATCGCAATGGGCCTGAGTAGTGTAGCTATTCGGGGGCCCAGGTGCGTGAGTGGAGTTAAGTTTGCAAAGTGAAACGAAAGTATTGCAGGATGTTGTAGACATGGCATACTTGAGGTGAAACTTTGTCGCTCACATTCCATAAAACAAATATAACTACATAAAGCATAGATGTGAATGGTTCAAAGGCTTAAGGGTTGCAACCATGCCTCTCTCATAACAGCAAGCTCCCACCATTGGAGGGGAAATAACTGCCAAGCTGGAAGGGAGACAGGAGGTGCACAGGCAAAGCAGCAACAATTGAATACAGCAAACAAGCAAGTAACAGCAAGCATAAAGTAAAACAGTGATGTGATTGCACTAAAGGAAAACCAAGTTAGCAAGATAAACCGGCAGCTACTCAGTAGACTCAAAAGGGTGGTCTACTGCAGAACCAGCCATAAGGTTACATAGTTAATAGTTTGATGAGTGAAATATATTAACCAATTGTTCTAGAAAGCTGGATCAATAATTACAAAATGACAGAAGACCAGTGAAAAAGAAAAAGTACAGCTCAACAGGAGGTGCACGAACAGGAAGAGCTCACAGGGGAACCAGGTGCTGGTAGCTGCCAAACTTCCTATATGAGGTTCATCACCTCATCACCCTGGACTCCAGGGACACCTTCTTCCTGCTGATCAGCCTCCATCGCTTCAACACCACCAACTGAACTGTGAGCTGGTTCCTCTCCAGGTTGATCAACCTCCTCTAGAGCAGCAGCTTGGTCCTGTCTAGGAGCAGCATCTTCAGCCATGGGCTCAGGGGCACTGGTCTCCACCTCCATAGCAGAGGTCTTCTGCTCTTGTTCAACACCACCATGGTCCTTAGCAACAAGAGGTTCATTAACAGCCCCTGCAGCAGGACTATCACCCACCACCTCTTCAGAAGGAGCAGCACCTCTAGAAAGCTGCTTGCAGGATTCCATATAGGCCACAATGGAGGCTGGAGTCACCTCTCCCTCTATAGGGGTCTGACCTACCTGGTCCTTCAGATTCTGCTCAACAAGAGACCAATCAACCTGGTAGGAAGCACAAAAGCACCTATAGGCTATCAACCAAGCATCGTAGAAGTGAGTCTCCTAGTCCCTGTCCATAGATCCTAACTGATCATTGGCAGCTTGAAGCTTACTCTGAAGGGAGGAAAGTTGAGACTGCGGGTTAGACAACTGTTGGAGTAGAAAAGTCTCCTGGCTCTTCATCAAGGAAATTTCATCCTCCCTTAGACTGAGGAGCTTGTCTTTCTGGGCAGCAGCAGCTTGGACAGAGGTAGCCTCAGCTCTGGCAGCCATCTCAGCAGCAGCCACCATCTCTTTCTCCTCCTGCAGCTTCTTCAGTTGGTCCTGTAGGAAACCAAGTTGGCGAGCTTGTTGGGAAAGCTGCTCCTCATGCGAGCTCTGCTGTGCAGACAGTTGGGCAGACAGCTCAGCTACCTTCTTGTCACCCAGCTCCAGCTCACGACCCATCTCTGCCATCCTATGCCCCTGGAAGTCACTCAACTCAGAGGTGATAGATCCATACTTTAAAACCTGGGAAACAACAGAGGAAAGTTAGCATGAGCGCTTCTAAGGGCAAGAAAAAGGACAGGAGGAGAAGGTTACCTGGGCAAGGTGGAAGCGGAGGTTCTGAGCAGGAGACTCCATGGTAATGCCAGGCCTGTCAGCGTAAGGAAGAGCTCGGTAGAGGACATACTTGCAAAGAGCATCACCAGAAGCAGCTGAGACCTGCCCAGATTAGTAAAGGCAGAAGGAGGAGATCCAAAAGCTTCCCTCACAGCTTCAGGTATCCTGACCATCTTCATTGAAAGCTGAGGCACGACAGGCTGCTCACCCCCAGATTCCATGGTAGTACCACCCGAGCTAATTTGAGAGTCCCAATGTTCAAAGGAAGAAAACCCCGACACCGAATGCTCATGAGGCATGCTGCCAAGGTCGCTAAGAGCACGGTGGGGAAAGACTGAAGGAATGGGGACTAAAGGGGCTATGGTGGCAGAACAAGTAGCTAGAGGAAGGGAAGTAGGAGCTACCACAGTAGAAGAGACCATCAAGGTTGAGGAGGCAGACAAAGGTTGAGGAGCAACCAGAGGACCTGTTGAAGCTTTGGGGGATGCAGGAACTGAAGATACAGCAGATGAAACCACAACAGAGCTAGCACCAGTGGTTTTACTTCACTTAACCAAGGGAGGAACATCGTCATCATCATCATCGTCATCACTGTCGGAGACGGAGAACGCCTGCTGCGGAGCCTTCCCTTTACCAGATGTGGTAAAGGAAGGCTGGCTACCACTCCTGGTCCGTTCCCTTATGGCAAAAGGAACTTGTCTAGGAGCCTGCCTTTTGGCTGAGACAGCAAGGGACAGCAGGAGCGGACACCTTGGACGACCGCAAACTAGCTTTGGCAACACCAGGTGGAGGAAGGGAAATAGACCCTACCTTACCCACCTTACCTTTGTTTCCCTTCGACCTAGTTACACCAGGTCCAGGGGCAGAAGGGAGTGCAGAGGAGAGAGATTCAACGTCCAGCACAGGGACCTGACCAGCTTCCTCCTGCTCAGCTAGCCTGAGCATCAGGTCGCGGTGAGGAAGGTAGGTCCAAGGATCAGCAGCAAGCTTCTTCCTGGCAGAGACCAGGTCAGCTATCTTATCATTCTAATTTTTGAGAGAATATAGGTGATTGGGGGAAGTTGCAGAAATTGTATCAAGGGGTTCGAAAGTTGACCGATCAAGTTTCAGCAAAGAATAGTTGATATGGTTGACGGCATACTCTACAGGTCAAGGAAGGGACCAGGTCAGGGACACATTGCATTTAAAAAAAAAAAGAGAGAGAGAGAGAGGGAGAGAAGAAAAAAGGCATAAGCAAATGAACATCCAAATTTAGGGTAACTGACCAGCGGTATATTTGTTCGAGAGGTTGCCAGCGGCAAGATATAGCTCATCTCGAAGGAGGTCGAAGTGGGGCAGCCAATGGAGAGGGGCAGGAGAGGAACGACTCTCAGCCCTGTGGTGGTCCATAGAAGCCAAGAAATGAGAATACGTCCTCATTTCAGATTCAGAAAGGGCACCCACCTCTAGAAACGGAGCAAAGTGAGGATCTGTAAACTGGGTCCTCACCTTGTAAACGTGCTTGTGCTCCTTCCAGAGGGGCACCCAGAGCCATAAAAATTCCTTAGTCCAGGAACCCACCAGGTTAGGGCTCAATTTGGGGAAGGCAGTGGAAATGACATGACCTACCTCATGAGCCTTTTTAATTTCCAACGAGCACCAACCAGTTGGAATGTTGGTACCCGCAAAGCGCTTTAACCGGAACATAGCCCTGAAAACAGCAACAGACAATTGCAGACCTAACAGCTCGCAGGTCCAAATAAAACTCACAATACACTGAATGCTTTGAGGATTTAGCTGGGCAACAGAGATCTGCCACAAGTCCAGAAGTTTCACGATAAAAGTCTGGAGTGGAAAACGGAGCCCACAGACCAACTATCCCAGGTAGATAGGAATTCGCCCTCGTGGGGGGGGGGGCGAAGGCCACGTCGTCAGGACGGGGAATTTCAATCCAAAAGCCTTGAGGCTGCCTGAAGTGATAGAGGACGGCAGCACGGAGGTCCCAGTGACCCAACATCGCATCTGTGACGAACATCTTGCCGGGGACCAAGTTCATGGGCCCAACGAACTCCCCATGTTTTATAGACCTCTTGGTATAGTACATTTGGTCCTCAGGGTCCACGAAGACCTGAAGGTCGGGGTTCAAGCTCGGATCGGCAATTGATTGGTAGACGAACCAAGAGATACCTTGTTGGTTCCTCTCTTCTTCACGTTGAAGGATAGCCGACATCAGCGAGTCGTCGGGGACCATGTCAGGCTGGTCAGAATCGTACAAAGAGTCGTCGCTGTCACTCCTTTGGGGGGAGCTAGACTGCAAGTGCTCCTCATGAGTAGGGACAATATCAGTACAGGGGTTTGAGTCGGCCATTGAAGGTTAAAAGTTAGGAAGTTGAAAGAGTGAGACGGAAGAATTTCAATGAGGAAGAAGGAAGTTGGATTTTGCAGAGAGAAATTGCGAAACGAAAATGTGCGGAGAAAATAGAGAAGTGAATGGGAATTACTGAAAAAATTTAGGGGGCAATTATAGTCGTTCGTTTCAAAATGTAACTGCCTACTACTCCCTCGGTTTTCGCGCAGTTTGCAACCGTCACTTCCTTGAAGCTGATTAACTACCCACTACCAGGGCAGTTATGGTAGTGGCGTAAATAAAGGGCAAAGCAAAAATCGAAAGCTACACACAGCATTAAATGAAGACAGTTGACATGCCTTCACCTCCAATGGCTCTCCGAAATGAATGAGGTCACGAATCTTCAGGTCTAAATTGCTACACATTCAGACTGGGGGGGGGGGGGGGGGANGGGGGGGGGGGGGGAAGTTGTTGGGGAGCTGTAACCTGCTCACAGCTCGTGACCTCAATAACTACCTCACGTAACCTCCAAGCTCGTGACAATTAACCTGGTCGATTGTCCAGCAGGTCATACCTGCTGATCTCCTTCCTACTAAGGCAAAGCTGGGGCAGACCCCATCAAGTCCAAGTAAGGAGACCTCCTTTACGCTACTATATAAAGTCAGCCATGACTAGAAAGAGGTAACACATTCTCAGACACAAAAACTCTCTTTGCACAAGAACACATTCTCTATCTAAACTGACTTGAGCGTCGGAGGGGCATTCCTCGGAAACACCCCCCGAGGCCAGTGACACGTGTTATTGTGTAGGGAATTCCAAGCTTGCAGGCTCAGGCAGAGTAGCTCTACCCACGTAGCTGGTGGTCAACTACATTAGCACGGTTTCACCCCGAAACAACAGTATTTGCTGAATTGAAAAGTATGTTGAGTATCACTATTGGATGGGAAAACAACTCATTAGTGTTTTAATGCTCAATGTTGAGTTTCACAATTAGAGATGGTCTTACTAGACAAGAAAGAGAAATAAATCAACAAATATCAAGCATACTTTACTATAGAAGTACATATGCAACCAAACAAGGACAATCAAACAAAGGGGAACAAAGAGGTGTTTGTTGATAAAGTAAAAGAAGATGTGGAAAGTTGGAATTTTGGCGATAGGGCTTTGAATCTTGTGGCTTTTAGTTGAGCAAGAAGTAAAACTACATATTTAGAGTGCAAATTTCGTGGGACTAGAAGTAAGGGGCAGGTCCAATCAATTTGGATGGAAGGTGCATTTTTTCAAATAACATCTATCATCCAAAAGGATGGTGAATTGCATGGAGATGTGGTCCTAGTACGCCCATTGGCTAATATTCCCAGCTTGAGGCATTGCCTTTCCTCCCATGTTTCCTTGGAAACCTTTATGCTGACCCCCAGTTGAGTTCCCTTTGGATTGAGAACCTTGCCCTTCCTTTCCCTTGTTCTTGGAGAAGCACTCATACTCACGGTGTCTGAGCTTGTTACACAAACAACAAGTCATTGGGTTCCCAACAAAGTCCTTTCCTAGGTGATTGTTAGGACACTTCTTGCAGACGTACACACGACCTCTTTGATTAGCCGTCTGAGCCCTATTCCCATCTCCGTTAGCAGGCCTTCCAAAGTTTCCCTTGGTACCTTGGAAGTTATTGTTGAAATGTGGCTTCTTAAATCCACCATGACTTCCTTGTTGGTTGAATTTTCCTCCACCATCCTTTCTTTTCTCCCTTGCCTCACCTTCTTTTAGCATCTCCTTCTTCTTCTGGTCTAAGGCATAAAGATGTGCAGCCCTAACATATAGCTCATCCAAAGACTTAAAGACTTGCCCGACTAACTGCAACTGGATGTTTAAGGGTAACCCTCACTCAAAACGACTAGCCTTCAATTTTTCGGTTGCCACAGCCTCCTTAGCAAACATAGACAACTCTATGAACTTTGAGTAATACTAGGTAACTGACATACTCCCCATCTTAAGCTCCAGAAGCTCATTATCCTTTTGTTTCTAAAGGAACACAGGATAAAACTTATTGCGGATCTGTTCCTGAAATACAACCCAATTGAACCCTGGCAAAGCCCTAATCACAGCTTCAATTTGTGACCACCAAAGATCAGGTTCTCCTCTCAAATACTAAACTGCGTGGTTCACCTTAAACTCCTCTAAATACTCAACTGCCCCAAACAGCTTGTTAAATTCTCTCAACCATCCCTCTAAAAAAGTTGGATTGGGTTCTCCTTGGTAAATGGGTGCCTTACTTTGAGCAATCTTCTTGAAAAGTTCCCTAGTAGGTTCATTTCCATTTCCATTTCGTCTAGTAGCTAATTGTTCAGCTACAATAACTAACTGCCTCACTACATCATTCAGCCGATTGTTGTTACGTTCAGCTATCCTATTTCTCCTGTAGAAGGAAAATACCTTTATATTAAACTATGTCTAACTCTAAGTTAGAACAACATAAACTTATAACGTAAAACATTTCCTCAACTCATTTCACAAAAGAAGTTTTCATTCTTTTAGAGCGAATGATTCACTTAGTTTTAATTTTTTACACAACCATTAAAACAATAATAAAGCACATAATAAATAAATAAATAATTCCCTTTGTTTTACTTTACAGCAGGCTTCATTTCCTAAAATAACTGTCTCATTTATTGTTTCATTCCCATAAGAATTCTTATTGGTTAATTCCTCCTAATATTTCCTTATGGCTCACTGCCCACTTATTCACTACAAAAAAAACATCAATTTAAAATGTCCAACAATCTAAACATTAACAATGCTAAACAATATTAACTAACACATATCTATAACAAAACTTCTAAACATCAACATTATCCTTTTTGTCCTTCGACATCACATATTTCTTAGGCATAAACTCGGGATCATCCTTCACATCATTTTCCATATCCTCCTCGGTCTATTCATCCGTATCTTCCTCAGGGTCAATCTCCTCTTCATCCTCATAATCAGATACCAAATCTACATATACCGGGATCACTGAATTCGGATTCTCAATCTCATAGCACGAACTATCCTTCGATACATAACTTCGACAACTAGAAGTAGTTTCCTTCACAAACCATCTCATCATCTTCCTAATCATTTGGGCTTGGTGTGCGTGGGTGGGGTCTCCTTACTTGCATTAGACTCCTAAAACTCCTTCTCCTTCCTTTCAATATAACCTTCCAAGTACCTCCAATAAAAAAAAAATTGACCAATGAATCTTTATACTTGGTGTAATTTGGAAGTCCTCCAATAAAATTAAAGTCACTAAACTTTGCCTTAATCTGCAGGTACGGTGGACGGTTTGGCTAACAACTAACAATTAGAGCAAACACATGACCGGGTTGGTCCCACTGCAGTAGCTTCAACATCGTACTCATGTACCAAAAATAAAATCGTATCAAGACATATTGGGGTGGACTCTCATAGTCCTTCTTTTCCAATGTTCCCATCTGAGTATCTTTACTAAGCATGTTATCCACCACCCTGCACGACACTTAAAACTAATGGGCCATCCTTCCCACAAGAAAACCAAGCTAACAGTTCTAAAACAAAAAGGTCTGGTGGCTAACATACAATTTCTGTTACACATAACTATTCACATAAGCCAGATCTCAAAACATGTACTTAAATGCATGAAAGAATAGAAATAAAGTCTATCCTACATGCCTAAACTTCCTACCTAATCTCATCACATGATATTAAAACAGTAAAGAACACATAATACGTACCTGAATTCCATGCATACCTGCACATGTAACCGATTTTAAAACATTTATTTTTCAAAATTTTCTATTTTCGGAAATTACCACTTTTAGAAAAATTTTCCTTTCATTAACTTCCTAAAATAAGAAATTCCTCTTTCCCAAAATAATACTTAGGGTACCCCCAAAAACAAAATTTTATTTTGTTTCGAAAACCAAGCTCTAGCAATCACTTTGTAACACCCTGGAATTTCCTAACTTCCCTCTCGAGATTTTCTAGAAAAAACATAAATAAAAATAATATTTATTTAATCTCCTAAATAACTAGGAAAACCAAAGTGTTACTGCCACCGTGATAACGGCTAAGGCATATATAAATATACTACAGAGAAAGTCTTAAAACACCAAAACCAATTTAAAAACTCAACCTCCAAAAATAATCTCAAAACTGAAACCAAACAAAACCAAAAGAAAATCAGCTAGAAACTTTATTACACTTTGAACGCATATTAATGGCCCTTCAAAACAAAAAACTTAAACTTTTAAAATAAAAACAACATCCCAAGATAGTTAAATAAATCCATAAGCAGTTAAATTAAGAAACTACAAAGACTACAATACAAGCACTCTCACTCCGTCCCAACATGAATGACTTATGACCACTTGTACCTGTATGTTTTCTTATTCTATACAACTACTCTCCAACAAGTGGGTAATCGTAGGGCCAAGTCCAAGACAAAGCCATGCACCCAAAACAAACAGTCAGCAAAGCTAAGTACATAACCACTAAAGACCATGCAACATGAACAAAATAAACTAAAATAAAAGCATACATACATCTTACAATTGACAACACTTCACCTTCGCATCGATTCAACTTAAACAAATTAATTATTAAATTTAAACTTTGGATTTTGCATCGAACGGGTTTCCTTTCCTTTAAAATTGCCCTATTGGGCACCAACTTGGGAGCAACTCCAGGAAGGTATTACCTATGTCATATAAAATGACGGAATTCCTACGCCTTAAAAAATATAAAAGAGTACAACGTCTTGTACTCCAACTAGAATTCATAGAACATTGTTCCATACGACTGCCCGCATTGTTCAAACTCATGGTATATACGTTCCAAGAGTTTTGTGTGAATCCTCTTTCACTTTACGTGATTAACCGGTTTAATAATGTTATGACTCACACATAACAACACATAAAAGCATGCATACAATCACACAAGTCATATTGATTATCTTCGATTTAAAGTGATTCTAAGAATAATCTTATGTGTATCCTTTAATTAAACTAAAGTTATTTTACCACACATTAACTCTGAGTTGCTAACTGTTTACCTTTTCCTTGACCACATATCAAACTGTGAGTGGCAACATGTATAAAGATATTTTCTCATTAATCTCTATTAACTATGTGAACAAAAATTCACGAATTACTTTGCTTTTGATTAAGCAACTAATCAACTTAAATAACTTCCTTTCATCATTAATAAGCTGTTGGCCAACATCTAAACTAATTATAACATTCTAATTTAATCTTGAAGAATTTATATTACTATAAATGTGGAATGTCAAAACAATATAAAATCATGCTTCTAATTCTTTCATAAACTTGCCAATTTCACAATCAATTCAAGCAACAACAAACACATCATATAAGATCAACCAAGTAGAATTCTAATTCTATGTCTGTCTTTAGAACTTACGTACCTTGTGTTGTAGTGGTGATCTACCACAACTTCTAAAAGTCAAGTAGATCGAAGTTTCCTACATAGAGAAACCGAGACTAAATTAAAAACTTGTTGACTAAGTTCTACAACAATTGTAAACTAACTTTCTACATTGGAAACTTGTCCAAAACATTCCCTATATGGTCTCTATCCAATTCCATACTTTATTTTAATTTTTCTATTGCAAAATACTTGATTTTCGGTAATTTTCCAAAAATGGCAGCTTTGTAAACTTCCTCAAAAACACTCTAAAATCATTCTAAATATCATATTTTAATCATAAAACACTATAGTCATGTTTTAAGATCAATATACAATAATTAGATGCATTAAAAACAATTATAACTTACTATGTCACATGTCACTATTTTTATTAGGCATAAACATGTGTTACTTAAAATTTACAGCTTTATTTATTTATCTAAAACTCATTAAAAACTCATAAAAACATCATAACTTCATCATAAAACTCTTTTTCAATCCACTAACAACATCATGAATCAAATCTATGCTTTAGAATAATTTTTCATAATATAAAACCTGTTCATACTATTTATTACATAGATTTTCATGATTACAAAACTTGGACAATAATATAATTTATGTTTAAAACCTTTAAAAATCAATCTAAACTTTATAAAATCATCATAAGTTCACCCAACAACAATTTACGATCATAATATTGAAGTTTAAATCATAAACAAACATAAAATCAAGAATTTCATAATTTCATAAATCCTAATTTAAAATTTCATGATCAGCAAATAAATTCATACTTTAAACTAATTCATAACTTTATAAAAACATGATTAAAATTATCGAAATATGACCAACCATAAATATGAAAATGAATTTGCAAGATTGAATCAAAATGAAAAAGAAAAGAAGTATTTTTTTTTAAAGTACTCGAAGATACCAAAGAGGGGAGGAAGAGTAGGGGTGTGCATAATCTGGTCCGGACCGGTCCTCGGTCCACTAAAATGTATGATTCCGGGTTTCCGGTCCGGTACGGTCCAAGACCGGAAAATTCATGCCCTGACCGGTTGGACCGGATTCCTTGAAAAAGTTAGTATTTTTAGTTGATAATTGTAAAAGTTTAATATATATAAAGGATTTTTTTAGCTAAAATATTAAATGTATTTATCCTTTATATAACATTAAATTTTATTTTATACTTAGTCTATATATAAGAGGGAAATAATATTTTTTTAAAGTAATACTTATTTTTTTTTAATAAAAAGTTTGACTAAACTACAAATTTAGGTCCAACCGGTCCAAAATAGGTCCGGACCAGAAAATTCAGGTCCGGTCCAATCTCTGGTCCAAGAAAACCGGAGATTCCGGTCTTCTGGTCCAACCGGTCCCGGTTCGGTCTTGGACCGGTGCACACCCCTAAGGAAGAGGTGGTGGTCGGCGTGTAGTAGGGCGCGCGGCAGGTGGCGGGACGGTAGGTGGTTGCGGGCGAAGGGAGGGATCCGGCGAGGGGAGTGACGAAGCTTTCTCTCTTTTTTTTCTTTTTAGAAATTTCTTCTAATTTTTTTTTTTTTTGCCGAAACTTTTATTTTCTCTCTTTTTTTGTCAAAATTTTTGGAATCCTAAATCACTAAGCTGCAATTTAAATCTAAAATTTTGGGTTTTAAGAGATATTTATAAGCCCCAAAGTAGGATTTGGTGCAATTATAAATACCCTTAATGTTTGAAATAACATTTATGCCCTTGTTTTGAAACAATTTAGGAAAATCTAAAAATTCTATTTTTAGAAACTTTTCCAAATATTTAATAAAACATAAAATATTATTTATAAATATAAAATAATTAATTGATTAAAATTTCTTTTTTTAATATTCTTATTGAATTGAATTTCTCAATAAAAATATTAATATCATACGTATAAAATACGAAAATAACTCCTTAAAAACGTGAAAATATGGGGTATTACACCTGCACCACCGGCTACCACCACTCCTCTTCCTCCCCTTCTTTTTGTATATTTCGAAACTTATAAAAAAATTCTTTCTCTTTCCTTTTCAATTCAATTATGCATAATTTCATGTTTATAATTTAGTTTAAGCATGTTTTCTGATTTTAATCATGTATTATAAAGTTATTATCATATTTGTTGTTTAATTTGATAAAGTTGTTCATGAAATTTTAAATTAGGGTTTATAAAATTATGAAATTTATAGATTTGTGATTTTTAATGATCTTAACTTTCATATTATGATCATAGATTGTTGTATTATTAATTTGTGATGATTTTATGAAGTTTAGATTTGTTTGTAAGGGATTTAAAGTTAATTACTATTGTTATTCAATTTTTAAAGTTATGAAAGCTAAGAGTTAAAATATTATGAACATGTTTTGACGCAAGAAAAATTATTTTAAGGCATGGATTATATGTATGATGATAGTATGAGATTGTAAAAGTGTTTTGTGCTTGATTTATGAAGTTTTAATGTGAATTTAATGACTTTTGAATAAATATATTATGGTGTAAATTTTTATTAACACGTGTTTATGCCTAATAAAAATAGTAGCACGTCAAAACATAAGTTATAATGGTTTTTAACACATCAAAATATTATATGATGATCTTAGGACATGAATCTATTGTTTTCGGATCAAATTATAATATTTAGAAGGGTTTTAAAGTGTTTTTCAGAAATTTTATAAACATGCCATTTTTGAAAAATTGTCAAAAATCATGTGTTTTGCAATAGCAAAATTAAAGTAAAATATGAAATTGAATAGAGACCATATAGGGAAGGTTTTGAACAAGATTCCAATATAGAATGTTAGTTTAGAGTTGTTGTAGAGGTTAGTCAACATGGTTTTAATTTTGTTTCAATTTTTTCTATGTAGGAGAATTTGAGTTAGGAGACTTTTAAAATTTGTGGCGGATCACCACTATTGTACAAGGTACGTAAGTCTAAAGGCGAATATATAAGTAGAATTGATGTTTGAATTGATGCCTTTTTATGCTATGTTGTGAATTAAGTTGTTGTTTGGTTGGTTGTTGAGTTAGCATGCATGCGAAGTTATGTTAGCATGAATGTATGAAAATTATGACTCATATATTAATTTGACATTCCACATTGATAGAATTGTTAATTATATGATAAGTTATTGGAATGTTAAAGTTATCTCTAAAGTTTGGCTAATGGTCAATAAAGAAGAAAGGGAAGACAGTTAAGTTGATTAGTTAGTTAATCAACAAGAAAGGTAGTTGTGAATTTTTATTCACATGTATAAATGGAGGAAATGAGCAAATAGTTAGCCACTCATAGTTAATGTGTGGTAAAGGAAAGCTTACTTAAGTAAAGGACACAAGAAGTCATTTTATAATCACTTTATATCCAAAAATATTAATATGGTTTTGCTTCATTGTATGCATGCTTCTATGTGATTGTGTATGATTCATAGTATTTGTTAAACTGGTTAATCAAGTAAAGTGAAATAGGATTCGCACCAAAACTGTTGGAACGTACATGCCTTGAGTATGAACAATGGGTGAGTTATGGGTGTTCATTGTAATTTCTAATTGGGGTACAAGGCGTTGTACTCTTTTATATTTTAAATGTGCTGGAATTCCGTCACTATATGTGACATAGGTAATACCTTCTTAGAGTTGCTCCCAAGTTGGTGCCCAATAGGGAGATTATTAAGGAAAGGAAACCTGTTCGATGCGAAATTCAAAGATTAAATATAATAAATAAATTATATGAGTTGAGTCTATGCATAGGTATGTTTTGATGGCAATGGTAAGATGTACATGTGTTATTCTATTCTTTTATTATCATGTTAATCATGTTTTGCATAGTCTTTAGTATTTATGTACTTAGCTTTGCTAATTGTGTGTGTTTGTGTGCATGGCTTGTCTTTGACATGGCCCTACGACGACCTATTTCGATGGTGAGTAGTTGTCTAGAATAATAAGAAAGCTACAGGCTTAGGTTGGCATAGTCAATCATGCTGGGTTAGAGTGTGAGCGCTTGCATTGTAGTTTTCTTAGTTTCGTTAACTTGCTATTTATTATTTATTGTTGATGTTAACTTTTGGTTTTTCAATGTTTAAAGTTTATTTGGTTTTGAAGGGCCGTTAATACGGTTCCGAAGTGTAATAAAGATTTATATTGGTTTTCTTTTTGGTTTTGACTTTGGTTTGCTTTTGAGATTTTTTTGAGTTTATTTTGAGTTTTAATTAAGTTTTTAATTTAAAAACTTCCGCTGTAGTACTTTGATAAGAGCCTTAGCCGTTATCACGGTGACAGTAATACATTGGTTATTCCTAGTTAAGTAGTGACTATATTTATGATTATTTATTGTTATTTTCTATTATATTTATGATATATTCCCGGAAATCTAAAGGGGGAAAGTTAGGAAATTCGAGGGTGTTACAAAATGGTTACCAGAGCTTACTTTACGAAATAAAATAAACTTTTATATTTGGGGGTACCCTAAGTTTTATTTTGGGATAAAGGAATTTCTTATTTTAGAAAGTTACTGAAAATGGAAAATTTTACTAAAAACAGTTATTTCGAAAAATAAAAAGTTTTAAATCACTTACATGTGCAGGTACGATAGACTTTATTTCTTTTCCTTCATGCATTTAAGTAAATGTTTGAAAATGTTGTTTATGTGGATAGTTATGAGTAGAAGAAATTATTTGTTAGCCACCAAAACTTTTTGTTGTGGAACTGTTTAGTTTAGTTTTGTTGTGTGAAAAAGGATGGCCCTTAGTTTTAAGTGTCATTGCAGGATGGTGGATAATATTCCTAGATAGGAAACACATATGGGAACTTTGGAGAAGAAGGATTATGAAAGTTCACCTCAGTATGTATGGAAGATTCGTTTCTACTGTTCATACATAAGTGCAGTGTTGAAGTTAGGGAGTGGGACCAACCTGACCACGTGTCTGCATTGATTGTGAATTGTTGTCCTAGCCGTCCACGTTACTTGGTGTCAAGGCAAAGTTTGATGACTTTCATTTTATTGGAAAACTTCCATGTTATGCTAAGTATAAAGATCGAAATGGTTAATGGGGTTGTGATTGGAGTTACCTGGAAGATTATATTGAAAAGAAGGAGCAAGAGTTTCTGAAGTCAAATACAGGTGAGGAGTCCCCACCCACACCAGTCCCAAGTGATCAGGAGAATGCTGCAATTAGTGAAAATGAAGGTGCTTCAGATTTTCGAAGCTATGAGTCGAAGGATACTTCATGTTATGAGATTGAGGATCTAGATCTAGTGATTCCCGTGTATGTGGACTCGGTGACTGATTCTGAAGAAGAAGAAAACGAACTTGATCCTGAAGAAGACATGGATGAGGATGTTGAGAAAGATTTAAAGGATGATGTTGAAGATGATATTGAAGAAGATCTTGAGTTCATACCTGAGAAATATGTGATGTCTAGGGACAAGCAGGATAATGTTAATGTTTGAAAATTTTGTAAGGAATCAGAGTTTATTTTAAATTTATATTGTCTAGTATTGTTGATCTTTACGATGTTGGAAATTTTAGTTTTTTATTTTCTTTGAGAATAAGTGGCAGTAAGCCATAAATAACTTTTAGGGAAACTAAGCATTTAGGAAACATTATGAGGATAAAAGGATAAATGAGTCAGTTTTGTTTTTTAGAAATGATGTCTCACGTAGAGAAAAACCAAGGGGAATTTGAAAAAGAGCACACTGTGAGATTACTGCTTCAACATCAGCAATCATTCTAGGCCAATAGAAATGCTCCTGCAACATTGTCAATGTTTTAGTGATACCAAAATGACCTGCGATTCCACCCCCATGCGCCTCTCTGACGAGCAATTCATGAATACTGCACTTAAGGATGAAAAGTAGATTCCCTTTGAATAAGAACCCATCATGTAGCACATATGATCCCATTGAACCATTCGTAAGTTTTGAATAGGTAGGACTAAAATCTCCATCTTGCTCGTAATATTGTGTAATCAACTCCAAACCAAGAAATTTGAAATAAAGAACACCAAATAAAGCATACCTCCTTGATAGAGCATCAGCAACAACATTAGATTTGCCTTCTTTGTATTTTGATGAAAAGTGAAAAGACTGCAAAAATTCAACCCACTTAGCATGTATTGGATTGAGTTTATGTTGGGCACTGATATGCTTCAGAGCCTCATGATCAGAATGCAATACAAAGTGACTTGGTCGCAGACAATGACTCCAATGATCTAATGCTCGAACAATAGCATAGAATTCCTTGTCATAGGTAGAGTAATTCAACCTTGCTCCATTCAATTTCTCACTAAAACAAGATATAGGCCGCTTACCTTGAACTAACACTACACCAATCCCCACGCCAATAGCATCTGTCTCAACTTCAAAAGGTTTCGAAAAGTTTGGTAAAGATAAAATAGGAGCTTGACAAAGAAATTTCTTCACCAATTCGAATGCCTTTTGTGCATCTTTAGTCCATTCAAACTTCTCCTTATTCTTCTTAATACACTCGGTCATAGGTGCTACTACAGAAGAGAAATTCTTCACAAATCTACTATAGAAAGAAGCTAAACCATGAAAGGCACGCACCTCAGTCACAGATTTCGGAACTGGCCATGATTTAATAGCCTCTACATTCGAAGGATCAACTGAAACACCATCCTTAGAAACAATGTACCCTAAGAACGTCACACTTGAGACCAAGAACGAGCACTTTTCGAGCTTAGCATACAACTTCTGCTTTTTCAAAGTTTCGAACACTTCTCTTAGATGCTACAGATGATCTTCCACACTTGCACTATACTCCAGTATATCATCCAAGTAGACAACCACAAACTTTCCAATGAAAGGTTTCAAAACTTCATTCATCAATCTCATAAAAGTACTAAGGGTGTTAGTAAGACCAAAAGGCATAACTAACCATTCATAGAGTACTAGTTTCGTTTGGAATCCTGTTTCCCACTCATCACCCTCTTTCATTCGAATTTGATGGTAACCACTCCTCAAATCAATCTTGGTAAACACTTGTGAGCCAAACAATTCGTCCAATAAATCATCTAAACGAGGAATAGGAAACCTGTAATTGATGGTGATGTTATTCACAGCTCTGAAATCGATGCACATTCTCAATGATCCATCCTTTTTTGGAACAATCAATGTTGGTACTGCACATGGACTCATACTCTCCCTGACATACCCTCTTGCCATCAACTCTTCAATCTGTTGTAGAATTTCTTTAGCTTCTTCTGGATTGCACCTATAAGATGGTTTATTAGGAATCTGAGCTCTAGGAACCAAATAAATCTGATGTTCAATTCCTCTAATGGGTGGCAACCCTGGTGGCAATTCGTCAGGAAATATGTCTTGAAATTCGTGCAACAAGGGGCACAACTCACGAGGGATACTCGTTGCTTTCTCTTGCACTTCCTTAGCCATTAACACATAGAACTTCTAACAATTCTTTACCCCTTGCACCATGGCTTTCTCATGAATCAACAAAACACCCTTTTATTGCTCACATCCTTTAAAAATTTTGAGCTTTCCAAAGGTTTCAACGCAACTAGTTTTCCTTGTGCCTTTTTTCTAATGATGTATATATTTGTTCTACCATCAAACTGTACGAACCTATCATACTGCCAAGACCATCCAAGCAATATGTGGCACGCATCCATAGGACATACATCACAAAGCACTTGATCATCACAAAGCACTTGAGGATGTTCAGTGGTAAGAATTTCCAGTTTGTTGATCAACACTGTAGAGACCACAATAGTGCAACTGTCTGAATCAATTATCAAATCACACAATCTTCCTAGAACATTGCACCTGATGATGAAAATCTTATCCCTCTTGTTCTCTGTAGGTGGCGCAACTTTAGATTGCAAAACCCTTCGGAGAACTAAACTCTGACCATTCACCTCAGGAGTAATTTCCTCAATCTCCTCTTCCTGAGTATCATAATTCACGCCATCCTCTTGTTGTTGACGTTCATTCTCCTCTTCTTCAAAGTTTTCATCATCTGCCCAATTTCGAGTAGTATGAACCCTTGAATGAGGACAATCCTTCTGGATATGACCTTGACCTTTGCACTTGAAGCATGTGCGTTGATCAGGGTGTGGAGGCTTAGTAGCAGAGCCTTTATCCTTGATATACAGAGGAGGTTTTGAAGTGGAATCGAAATTTTGTTTAAATGAAACAATGGTCAGGTACCCCTTTGACGACCCTGTCGTACCCATTGCTGACCGGCCTGATACCCCTTTGACGACCTCGTCGTACACGTCGGTCAGGTAGAGTCCTTTTGACCGACTTGGTTGTGTATTTGTTGTTTATTCTTTTTGATATTTGACTCTTATTTTGTGGATGTGTTTTGACTTGTGTTTTTGTAGGCTCAAAGGGAATCTAGACCCTCTTATATGGGTTTAGAGAAGAAAAAGACAAGGGGAAGGAAATCCACACATGCCTCCAAAAGGATCAGGTTGGAAAAAGGTGGGAGTGAGAAGGGGGATTCTCACTCCATAAAAAGTAAGGGGACTTCAACTGCCCCACTCAAAGCTGCTCCTCTCCAGATTAGAGAGAAGAAGGGCAAGGGTGCCCATTACTCTACCACCTCAATTTCAGAGGAAATCATCCCCACCTTTGAAAAACCTTATGGAACGGAGATGGGCCATCTTGACCCCATCCAACAATAGGAAGTAAAGGAGACAGGTCTTACAGTTAGGGGGTATTGGCCTTAACCTCACGTTGGTGGATCCCTTTAACCTTCCTCCTCCAGATGACGACCCTCTGGCCAGCATCAGCAGATATATCAGGAAGAAAATGCCTCAGTCCGTTAAAGCTGAACCTCGTGCCTCTGGTAGTAAGTACCACAGGAATATTGTAAGGGAATAACATTTCTTCTCCAAGAGATCCTAAGGCAGCAATTTTTCCAATTCGCATTTCAGATGACGCTCAATCTACTGGCAACTTCCTTGATGAGGAATGTGATCTCCCCTCCACCAGCAAGATATATGACTCCAACTACAGGAAAGGAGTGGTGAAAGAAGTATTGAAGTGTGGAGATCCATAATTCAAACAAAATTTGAGGGGAATCACTGAAGGCCACCTGGGTCCCATCTTCAATAACCTGATTGAGGTACAAAATGTCCATTAACACTTTACTTTTCCAATCTTTACTTAGTTTTTCTTGACTTCAAATTTTGATCACTTTGTTTTCTTGTCAGGCCATCTTCAGACTGGAGTATGTCCAGAAGTACATGACCAATGTCAGAGAGGAGAGCAAGAAGGCTACAAGAATGCAGACTCTTACTGATACATACATCACTGAGCAAACTGAAAGGGCCAAAGCTCATAACTCTGATGCTGTGAGGGCTTTGACTGAAGCTCTTGGAAAAGCTAAAGAGGAGAATGTCTCCTTGAAAAACAATAACAGTGAACTTATGCTCCTCCTTGCTGACTACAAGAAGAAAGAATTGGACATCCAGTCTGCTGTGGAAGCTAAGAGGAAGGCTTAGGCAGAGGCGTCATCAGCTGCTGACAAGGTGGCTAATCTAGAGAGGCTGCTGGAGGAGAGCAAGAAGGAGCAGGAAAAGGCTGGGAAAGAGAGGGATGAAGCCAACTCTCGAACTGACAGGGTGGTTGTTGAGAAGTTTCTTGAAGGAGAAGCTTCCATTAAAGCCTGCATTGTTGATGCTTGGGAGATGGGTCCGAGCAGTTCTGCTCCTTTCAGCTAGTTTGAGAAGAGACTGGAATATATCAACTCAGTGAGGTTAGCACAACTTGCTGGTGAAGAGCTTCCTCAAGATTATGAGTCTAATGATGTGGTGGAGGACACCACTATTGAAGGAGATGAAGCCCCCACTGATGGCCAGCAACCCTAGCTCTTCCTCCCCAAAAATCATTATTATAATAAGTCTAGCTTAGTTTTGTCAACAACAATTTTTAGATTTATGCTTGTAACTTCTAACAATTTTCTAAGTTTAATGAAAATCAATCAGCTTTGATACTTGGCTGAATTTTTCAATCAATCCTTTCTTGAATTTTTGCATATTTCTTAACTGCATAGTAATTAGCTGAGTTACAACACCAACACTTGGTGGATTCAATACCATCAGCACTTAGTTGACATTTTATTTGAGTTGCTGCCCTGTTGCTTACTTGCCGAGCTATTGACATGAAAACTGTGTTTTAACATGTGACCTGGTAGGGTACCTATTCTGCCCCAAAGTCAGCTTTGATGTCTGAGTTAGCCGGATGTCAACAGTTAAAATCACTAAGTTTATAAATTTAAAGCTGATTGATTCATTACTCAATAGGAGTGATGAATCAATCAATCATATTGATTACCCTTAAACTTAGGGATTGAAACTGTTGCCTATAACCACTTGGTGAAATAGCACTTAACTTAGAAAAAATTATTCTTTGACACTTAGCCAAAAAATTATACTTTGACACTTAGCCAATCTGAATATATACACTTAACTTTTAGTTAAGTATTGGGCCTTGCCCTGGTAAGTTACCTTACCTATAGTTCATAACTCTTGATTGAGTTTGGGTCTTTGCCCTTATAATATAAGTCTTGGAACACTTAGTCAGGCTCTAGATTTTCTTAACTCTTGGTTAAGTATGGGGCTATGCCCTAATTTATGAAATCAAAAGTCTCTTTTTGCTTTTGAGATCAGCGTCTATTATAACAAACATATATTTTGTATATAAAGACACATAAGAGAAGAAACAAAATTTTCATTAATAGCGGCCCGTAGCTAATACAATACAATAAGAAATTCTGTTCCGAATTGATCAACATGGATCAAATAGGTGGGCTCATGACCTTACATTATGGTTTCTTGAAATCAAGTTAAAGGTAGTATTTCTTCAAGTTATTAGCATTCCATGTTCTGGGCACTTCATATCCATCTAAAGTATGTAAACGGTAGGTTCCATCCCTTAATACCTCAATTATCTCATATGGATTTTCCCAATTGGGAGTAAGCTTGACCTCCTCATCAGCTCTCCCAATTGACTTCACCTTTCTTAGCACAAGATCTCCTAACTTCATTGGTCTATGTGTTATTCTTTTGTTGTGCTCTTTAGACATTTTTAACTCGCACATTTCCTGCCTGAGCAAAGCATTGCCCCTTATCTCAGGTAGGATGTCCAAGGTAGCTTTCATCATCTTCCAGTTAGCACCTTCATCATATAGCATAATTCTTAGCGTAGGTTCACACATTTCAATGGGAAGAACATCTTCTGCCCCATATACCAGCATAAATGGAGTTTCCCCTGTGGAATTCTTTGTTGTTGTCCTGATAGACCAGAGAACATTGTACAACTCTTCCACCCCTAGACCTTTTTTAGCTTTTAGTTTCTTCTTCATTCCTGTGCTGATGATCTTGTTGAAGGCTTCCACTTTCCCATTGGCTTGTGGATAGCCAACTAGGGCAAAATGGGCTGAGATTCCTTGGTCTTCTAGCCACACTCTTAACTGAGGGGTCTCAAATTGAGGACCATTGTCGAACACTATTGACTGAGGTACCCCAAACCTTGCTATTAAATTCTTCCAAATAAACCACTTAACATCTTCATGCTTGATATTTATCATAGGCTCTGCCTCTACCCATTTAGTAAAGTAGTCTACAGCAACTAAGACATAATTCCTTTGCCCTGATGCTTGTGGATATGGGCCAAGAATGTCCAAACCCACTTAGCAAAAGTTATAGGGCTCAAAATTGGATTTAAATTATTGGCTGGTCTTTGTGGTAAGTTACCAAACAGCTGACACTTCTTACACTTTCTCGCATAAGTCATGGCATCATGTCTCAGACTAGGCCAGTAATACCAGTCCTCAGTGCCTTCGCTGCCAATGCTCTTCCTCCTGTGTGAGAACCACAAAAACCTTTATGGATATCTTCAAGCACCTCCTTGCCCATCTCTGGAGTGATGCACTTCAATAGTGGGTGAGTGAAGCACTTCTTATATAGCTGCCCTTGTCAAAGGACAAACCATGCATCTCTAGCTTTTACATACTTTGCTTGTTGTGAATTGTTTGGCAAGGTTCCATTGGTTTTATATTCAATAATCTCATCCATCCAAGAGCTTCCACGACTGATGAAATTAACTTCCTCCATTTCTTCTATACTTCTTTTCTCTTTAATCTCCCAGAACACTGTTTGGGGATTCTCTCCAACTGTTGAGCTACCTAATTTGGAAAGAGCATCTGCTTGGTTGTTCTCAGATCATGGTATTTCCATAATTTTAAACTTGTCCAGACTTTTCACTTCCTCTTGAAGTATATTCAAGTATTTGGCCATGCTGGCATCTCTAGCCTCATAGTCCCCTAAGTGCTGACTCACAATAAGCTGAGAATCAGACATTGCCTCTATCTTCTTTGCCCCAGCGGCCTTACATAGTTTGACTCCAGCAATCAAGGTTTCATACTCAGCCTCGTTATTTGATGTTTGAAACTTGAACCTCATGGCATACTCATAGGTGTCACCCTAAGGCGATCTACAAATAATGCCAACCCCACATCAATTCAAAGTGTACGAGCCATCAACATACAAGGTTCAGTGGTCAATACTTAGTTTCTCTATAGGAGACCTTGTCATTTCAACTATAAAATCTGCAGAAGCTTGACCCTTGATGGCCTTTCTTGGTTCAAAAGAAATGTCAAATGATTCCATTTCTACAGCCCACTTGTGCTTTCTTGTGTGGTTGATTAGTATATACAACAATTTTATGAGAGAGAAAATAGGGTCTCAACTTCCGGTTTGCCATAAATAATGCTAGTCCAAACTTCTCAATCAGAGCATATCTGCTCTCAGCATTTTGGAGCACATGATTCACAAAATATGCTTGATGTTGGACCCCATCTCTCTCAGCTAATAGGATAGCTGAGGGTGCATGCTTTGACACTGCTAGATAAATAAACAAAGTTTCTCTTTTAATGGGGCTGATAAATCTTGGGAGAGTATGTAGATGTTCTTTCAAACGAATGAAGGCTGATTCGACTTCTTTTGTCCATTCAAACTCAGGACCACCCTTGCTTGCTTTTTCCTTTTTCTTGATTGTATCAAAGAAATGATGGCATTTATCACCTTCCCTTGATAAGATTCTACTAAGGGTGGCTAGGCATCCGGTCAGCTTCTGAACCTCCTTAACGTTTCGGGGAGAGGTCATATCCAGAACAGCCTTGACTTTATCTGGATTGACTTTAATCCCTCTTTTATCAAAAAGAAATCCCAATTACTTTCCAGAAGTTACTCCAAAAACACATTTCTTTAGATTTAACTTCATCTTATAACTTCTCAATGTCTCGAAGGTTTCTCTTTAATCTGCCACATGATCCTTCATCTCCTTGCTCTTGACAATCACATCATCAATGTACGCCTCAATATTCCATCCCAACTGGTTTTTGAAAACATCATTTACCAAATGTTGGAAGGTAGCTGGAGCATTCTTCAAACCAAATGGCATCCTGCTATAGCAATATAGACCCTTTTCAGTTATGAAGGCTATCTTTTCTTGATCTTCCTCCCTTAGAGGAATCTGGTGAAACCCTGAATAGGCATCCATGAAATTCAAAAACGCATGCTCCACCGTGGAATCAACCAATCGGTCAATTTTTGGCAAGGGATAGCTATCTTTAGGACAAGCCTTGTTGAGGTCTGTATAATCAACGCACATCCTCATTGTACCATTTGGCTTTGGGACCGGGACTACATTAGCCACCCAATAAGGATACTGGCATGGTCTAATGAATCCAGCCTCCAAGAGCTTATGCACTTCTTCTTCGGCTGCTTTGTGGCGAAGTTCACCCAAATTCCTCTTCTTCTGACGGATTTGCTTGGCTTTAGGTTTAGCATTTAGTTTATGTACAGCAATGCTCGAGTCAATGCCCGACGTTTCTTCAACATCATATGCAAAAACATCCTTAAATTCTCTTAACAGCTTCCTCATCTCTGCCCCAACATGGTTGTCTGGAGCCTGGCCTACCTTGACAGTCCGGTCATGCTTGGCTTCATCAAGAACAAAATCTTCATGTTCGCCGACTGGTTGAGGTCGAATTACCTGACTTAGATTGTGAATGACCATCAATTCATTTTTAGCCACTCCCTCAACCTTCCTTTTCTTGGTTGGTTCTTCCACCTCTTCAACCCAAGAGTAGGTTTAAGGGTGGTGATGTACCATTCCCTGGCCATTTGCTGGTCACCACAAAGAGTTCCGACTGCCCCATTGTTACAATCATACTTCAAGAGCATGAGGTGTGTAAAAATGTCCGCCCGGAAAATGTTCAAAGTTGGTCGTCCAAAAATTATATTGTAAGCTGACAGTTCTTTAACTACCAAGAACTTGACGACCATGTTCATAGTGCAATCCTTGTCCCCTATCCTAATTGGTAGGGAGACAGTACCCAATGGGTTGATCACCCCTCCCCCGAAACCAATAATAGGATGGTAAATAGGTTCTAAGGTGGACACATCATACTTCAACTTCTTCAAACAAGCATAGCTAATGATATCAGACGAGCTTCCAATGTCGATCAATATTCGCTTGACTCTCATATTAGCCACTTTCAATTCCACCACCAAGGGGTCATCATGTGGAGTACGGACATTGACCCGGTCCTTATCACTGATCATGACCTATGGGAACTTGACCTTGGCATCATGTCCCACCTCTAGTGACCCTTCTCGGGAGAGAATTTGTAAGTACTCTTTACTCCCTCGAATGGTTGGTCCACCAACTGCAAACCCACCAGAGATGACGTACAACACATCCTGCTCCGTATCATAACCATCCTTAGGCTCACTAGCCTTGGAATCGATCTTCTGTTTGGAGCTCTTATCTTGGGACTTGATTAAGTGTTGTGAAATTTTGCCCTTGGCGGCGAGGGACTCAAGAGTTCTCTTAAGATTGAAGCAATCATTAGTATGATGCCCCGTATCTTTATGAAAGTGGCAATACTTGCTTGAGTCTCTATCTTCCTTGGCACTTCTTAGTGGTGGTGGATCATCAATCTTAACCTTGTTACGAATTTCCTTGAAAACTGAGTAGAGATCTTTGGTGAAATCTACCTTAGGACCATCATTAGACTCTCTTTTCTTACTCTGGAAGTTTCCTCCCTTTCTTGATGACCCAGTTGCCCAGGTGGCATGTTTCTTTTGATCTTTGTTTTTGGAGTGTTGATCACTCTTTCTATTATCTTTCCTATCTTTCCCGGTTTAAACACATGGCTCTTGGGCATGAATGAAACATTTAGCCTCTTCCAGGATCCCCTTCAATGTCTTACAATTTCTTCTTACAACATCAAATTTAAAAGTTCCATCATGGAGACCTCTAAAGAAGTTGTCAAATGCCACCCCTTCAGACAGGTTTGGGATCTGTAAAGACTCCAAATTAAACCTTTGTACATAACTTATTAGAGACTCCTTCTTTCCCTGAACAATCTTGGCCAGATGCATGCTGGTCTTCTTCTCCCTTTTGTTTGCCATGAAGTGGTGTACAAAGATAGTACTCAATTCATGGAAGCTGTGAATTGATTGGTCCGGAAGACTATTGTACCACTTCTTGGAAATCCCCTTCAAGGTGGTTGGGAAGTACCGGCACCATGTTGCATCATCTGGGCCTGGAAATACATCAAATGTTTGTAAGTAACCAAATGTTCTTCTGGGTGAGTGGTCCCATCAAATACCTCCATTTGTGGAATCTTAAACAAGGTTGGACGTGGTGCCATCATGATGGACATGGAGAATAGAGTCTTCCATATCGCGACCATGTTGTTCAACTTTTCTCCGATGACCCCCGTAAGGTCATGGCAACTTTTGTTGATCCCTTGTAGAGATCATTTGGCTTTACCACATCTTCCGAATATTTAATCATCTGTTCCTTCTTGGCCTGATCAGCCTTATCAGCTTTCTTCTTCTCAATGAAGTTCCTTAAATTCTCTCGTTCTTCCGAATTCAAGGAGACGTGATGGGAATGAGACATCTCTTTGGTGGAAGAACCCTCAGTCGAGCCAGATCGGCCTCTTTCCTTCCAGGCATTCTTAGCCTTCAGATATTCCCTTTCATCCTTATTTGATGCCTTCTTAGTTTTGAGGTATTCTCTTGCATCTCTACTTGATGACCTTTTCTGCTCGAGGCACTCTCCAGCATCACTTGCAATAGCCTTCTTGAACTCAGTGAGTTCCCTAGCATCAGTTTATGTCTTGCTAGATCCAACTTCCTTCCTTGCCAGCTCTTGTTTGGGCTTGTACTTAGGAGTGACAAGATACTTCTTCACAACACCCCAATGAGTTTTCAAAGGAGTTTTTTCTTTCTTTAGCTTCTCAACTTTCTCATGAAAAGTTAATATCTCTTGGCCTTGGCCTTCTTCAATCATCACACCTTTCATCTTTGAGGATGAAGGGTGTTGTGGCTCAACCTTCTCTTGAGTTGTCTTGGTGGAATACTCCCGTTGAGTTTCCGCCAGATTCTCTTCGAACCCAGCCAAGATACACTTGAACTGACTCATGGTCACTGGTTGATTTCCAAAATCAGTTTGATCTTGTGCTCTTCTCGGTGGGCCAGTACCTTCCCCAGTCTGATAGTTTCCAGCTTGGTCAAGATATCTTGTCTCATCCTCAGTAGGAATCCCACTTCCAGTCATTGTTAGGAGCCCTCCCCTCAAACGTCGCCAAATGTTGTTGCACAAGCAATAAGGTGGGGTAGGGACTAGGAGGACTTCGCTGACGTGGACTAGTACGTGTTGTTTAGTGTGATTTCAGCTGAGGTGGCACGACTCCCGAGAACCTGCAAAAAGGGACTATAATCCTTGTAGGATTATTTTCCCCTCCGATGATTAAGTAAGATATTTGTATGAGAGGAAAAGTATTAAATAACTTAAGTAATTAAAGTTAGAGAGAGAATTGGGCTCTTTCTAGAGTGAGAAATTCTCTAGTTTGTGATAAGTTTGTATTTTTTCAAGAAAAGTAGGATACCCTAATTTTACCCATTTGAGGCCTATTTATAGGCTAATGGATGGAGGTTTAACCTCTCATTGGATGACATGTGTCATCCAATGATTGGCTTCCTCTTTATGGGGTTTTTATGGGCTTTCCATGAATTTGGGCCCTAAAAGAGACTTACTCTTTATTTCCCCTTTTAGGGTTTTTGGGACCCGTGGTCCAATAGTAGGATGACATGTGTCATCCTATGTGTCGAGCCCATAGATTGACATGTGGATTTTCATGGGTTCGACATTTGTCGCTCTTTGATATAGGACACTTGGTCCGTTAGGATTTTGACACATGGTCCATTCATCTTTCGCCATGTGGCAGCTCTTAGTTTGCCACATCAGGAGGTACTTGGAAGATTTTATTGAAAAGAAGGAGCAAGAGTTTCTGAAGCTGCAATGATCAGGAGAATGTTGCAATGAGTGAAAATGAAGCTGTTTCAGGATCTCAAAGCTATGAGTCGAAGGGCAATTCATCTTATGAGATTGAGGATTCAGATCCAGTGATTCCTGTGTATGTAGACTTAGTGAATGATTCCAAAGAAGAAGAAAATGAACTTAACCCTGAAAAAGACATGGACGAAGATGTTGAGAAAGATTCGAAGGATGATGTTGAAGATGATATTGAAGAAGATCCTGAGTTCATACCTGAGAAATATGTGATATCTTGGGACAAGCAAGATAATGTTAATGTTTCAAAATTTTTGTTAGGAACATGAGTTTAGTTTAAATTTGTGTTGTCTAGTATTGTTGATGTTTAGGATGTTGGACATTTTAGATTGTTATTATCTTTGAGAATAAGTGGCAGTAAGCCATAAAAAACTTTTAGAAAACTAAGCATTTAAGAACCATTATGAGAATAAAAGAATAAATGAGTCAGTTTTTTTTTTTTTTTGAAATGATATCTCATGTAGAGCAAAACCAAGGGAAAATTTTTGTTTTTACTATGTGCTTTATTATACTTGAATGGTTGTGTAAACAATCAAAACTAAGTGAATCATTCGCTCTAATAGAATGGAAATTTCTTTTATGAGACGAATTTAGAAGGTGCTTTCAAGATGTGTTATAAGTGTTGTGCTGTTCTAACTTAGAGTTGGACATAGTTTAATATAAATTTTTTTTCCCTCTACAAGGAGAAATACGATGGTTGAACGTAACAACAATCAGCTGAATGATGTGGTGAGGCAATTAGCTACTGTGGCTAAAAATTTAGCCCTAGAGGAAATGGTAATGGAGGCGACCCCGTTGGGGAACTTTTCCAGAAAATTGCTTAATGTAAGCCGCCTACATACCAAGGAGAACCCAATCCAATAGTTTTACAAGGATGGCTGAGAGAGTTCAACAAGTTGTTTGGTGTAGTTGAGTTTCTAGAAGAATTCAAGGTAAACCATGCAGTTTAATACCTGAGAGGAGTAGCAGATCTTTGGTGGTCACAGAATGAAGTTGTGATTAGGGTTGTGCTTCAGGAACAGATTCGCAACACTTTTACCATGTGTTCCTTCAAAAGCACAAAGCTAATGAATTTTTTGAGCTTAATATGGTTAGTATGTCGGTTACTGAGTACTGCTCGAAGTTTATAGAGTGGCCTATGTTTGCTAAGGAAGCTGTAGCAACAGAAAAGCTGAAGGCTAGTCTCTTTGAGAGACAGTTGCCCATAGATGTTAAGTTACAACTAACTGGGCAAGTCTTTGAGTCATTGGATGAGTTGTATGGTAGAAGTATGCATTTGTATGCCTTAGACCAGAAGAAAAAGGAGATGTTGAAAGAAGGTGAGACGAGGGAGAAAAGAAAAAAGGATGGTGGAGGAAAGTTTAACTAACTAGGGAGTCATGGTGGATTTAAGAAGCCTCATTTCAACAACAACTTCTAGGGAAATAAGGGAAACCTTGGAAAGCCAGCTAATGGAAATGGGAATAGGATACAGACGGCTAATCAAGGTGGCCGTGTGAACTTCTGCAAAAAATGCCCTAACGATCATCCAGGCAAAGATTGTGCTGGAAATGTGGTGACTTGTTGTTTGTGCAATAATCTTGGACACCATTAGTATGAGTGTTTCTCTAAGGGTAAGGGAAAGGAAGGAAAAGGGCCAGAGTTTAAGGGAAATTTAACAGGAGGTCAGTAGATGGGTTTGCAAGGAAATATGGGAGGAAAGGCAATGCAACAAGTCGGGAATAGGAATGGAAGTGGAAATGGAGGAGGTCAGGCTAAGACCTAGAATGTTGGAAAGCTAAATGTGATGGCTGATGCAGGCTATTGTACACCTCTCAAAAATAGCCAAGCAACACTAACTAATATAGCTAGGGAAGTAGGGATCGAATCCACAGGGAAGCTATTAAATTCTATCAGTTCTACAAAGTAAAAACTGTGTAATGGGCCTTGGTTGAATTTCTTAGCTAATTGACTAATAGATAAAAGAAACAACGAAATATATGAATTTAAACTCAATTATAAAAACCTAGAGAAATCGGTTCACCATGAACAATCCATAAATTCATAAAATAAAAATCATTTAATTCACTAACGTTCATTAAATTAGGGCACACTAATTCTTTCGAACTTAGACTCCCTCAAAACTCTTTTACCGGCTCTCGCTCGCATAAACTTGTTTTGCTTATTATTTAATGGTCTTATTGTGGTAATCTTACATCTCGGCCTCGATTTCGACAATTACCTAACACACAACAAAATTTGGCCACAATTTAATTACAATCGATAGAAATCAATAATAGGAATATAATTACTAATCAGGAACTAATTGATTAATATTAAACTACTCTATTAATGAGTTCATGGATCCCCTAAACCCTAGTAAATAAGTTACTCACTCACAATTATAAAAAGTAAAACAATAAACAAAGTTAAATTCATGATCATAAACAAATAAGAACAATAATTAACAAATTATTAATCAATAATTAATTAAGAAACTAAAACTAGTCAACATAAACAACACAATAATCAAAACTAAGAAACAAAACTAAAAAATAAAACTAGAATAAAAGAAAAGAGAAAGGAAAGAAATTACCAAATAAAAGCTTGAATTGAATTGATTGAAACTATTTAACAAACTAATCTAATCTAGAGAGAGAAAGTGATTAAGGAGTTAATTATGATTCTAAAATGTGAAAAGTGCTAGAAAACTAGTTAAGACCGTCCTTAAGCATTGCCCCTGTTTATAGCATATGGGCTTCGATAAAATAAAGCTCACAAACAAAAGAATCGGAAAAATCATCATCGGGTCTCAAACGATGCTTCATGCGCCCGCATAGAACAAATGCATTTGTTCCCTCTTCCCTGCGCCCGCATTTCGGGTCAGTAGCTTCGAAATGTCATGGTCATTTTGAAATCGCTATAATTTTTGCTACAAGACGTTACACAGGGCGTGTGACCTACCACTGGAAAGATCTTTGAGTCTACTTTTCAATGCAGCGTGAATCCGGTTAATCGAATATATAGATTGTGAGATATGATCAAAATAGTGGACAGTGGTCAAAATCTTCACTTTTACTTATAATATTTCTCGAACTTGTCATGTAAGACGTCAAATTTTTCCAATGAGTTGTAAAATGTCTCTAATCATTCTCCAAATGCTAATAAGTGATCTTCATCTCTCAAGTGCCGAAATTATGTATTAAAATCATCCGAACATTGGTCGTTTCTTACAAAACTTTACAAACCCACACAAAACACTAAAAGAACACCATTAGCATATAATTTGACTCAAATGAGCCTAGTTAGTCCATAAATCATTAGGGAATTAGGGAGAAAAATAACATAAATATTCGACACATCAAACTCCCCCAAACCAAACCTTTGCTCGTCCCGAGCAAACACAATCAATAAATTAACCACACCCCATAAAAACAAAATAACCATTATAACTCAAGAGAACATCTGAAGACACATGGGTCAAAGCAAGCCAATCAAGCATCCAATTATTGTCCTTCCTAAATATGAGTCAAACAAAACCAACCAAGCAAGTTTAATGAATCGATGACTAGAGTTCACGGGTTTTCACTCCACACATTTAAGGATGAGCTTATATTAATAAAGCTCTAACCCTCACCTCCAAACCAAAGATCGAGTGCAAATGCAAGGTGTGTTTAAATGGTAATTTTAGGAACCAAAATCCCACAACTCACACCTCATGCAAGTGTTTAAGGGTATCCACTCATCCTAAATGTAGACTCGAAATGCAATTAATACTCTACGACCTTGACAAAAGATTCACTTCACATTAACCATAGCATGTGCACGAAGATAAAAAAGGACTTGTAACGTGGCTAAGGTGATGGGTAGGATAAATTTGGGATAATGTGGTGGATGCGCGGTATATGCATATAAAATCAAAGAAAATCATCAACAACTTCAAAAATTATCAACATTCTCCAACATCCAATTTAACCAAATCAAACCAAACTTTTCTTTATATTTCACATCAACACCATATATCTCATAAACCAACAAACAACCAACTATATCACAAACTTTAAACTTCTTTCTTAATTTATGAAATTCAACTTTTCACTTCTTTTCATACCGTTTCAACTTATTATGCTTTTATAAATTTTTTTTATTTTATTCATCATGAATAATAAAACATAGTTTCAGGACTCTTAATGATTTGTTTTTTCTTAAACTCCAATAAACAATAAACAAAATCATCACACATACATAACTAGGCCATGAATAAAACATAACTTTTCAATTAACTTGCAACGTACGAGACATTGGCATGCAGAGCCTTAAATGTGAAATTTGCAATCATATTAACCTCATTAAACAACATTTCCAACAAATCTCACCAACAATCCTCCAAAACAACCATCAAAAGTACATCAAGAACATCACAACCACTCCAACTCCCCCAAACCAAGTTTGGACATATAATGAATTATGTAGCAAGGCAAATAAGGCTTGTAATGGTGCTAAAAATACAAATGAAAGGGATAAAAGCTCAAAACATGGAATCAAGGGAAAATATATAAAAGTAGGAAATGAAATTCTGAAGCCTCAAAAGAAGAAATCAAGGCCTTTTACCATGTGCAACATACACAAAATCCACAATTAAAGTTACTAGAATCCAATGTCCAACCCAAGATCATAACTACGCTAGGAACCTAGCACACATGAAAGAAAAATATGAATCATATGATATTCAAAAGTGGCTAAAATCCTCCCGTTAACACAGTTCAACACCAAGACCCAAGCAAGGTTGAGAAGAGTTGACCAATAAAAAAAAATCAAGCAATCAAATTCAAGTCATATCCAACAAATAACACATGTGGATCCATTTGCAGTCAAGACTCATAAAGTTTTCAAAAATAAGCACAAGAGGTAAAAAAGTAGTCAATTTCACAAAATAAAACTTAAGTTGGGACGAGAATTATTCATTAATCAATATACTCTCTAGAATTAATCCTAAGAAAAACAGTACAATCTTTTTGGTCACATGTAAACTCCCATTCCTAATGAATGGTACAAACCATGCAACAGCCCTAAGAAATCAATAAAACTAAACTAAGAAAGCAATAAAACTAACTAAAATAGGAAAGCAATAAAATACTTACTTCCCCCAAGCCGAACTTAGCAATGTCCTCATTGCTAAGAAAGAAAACTAATAACCTATGGGTTGCCTCCCGCAAAGCGCTTGTTTAAGGTCAATAGCTTGACCGTAATTACCTTAGAACTCAAGGGGAATCAAAGAGTGAACATGAGCCCCATGTAGTTAAACACCCAAAGCAATTTAGGGTTATTGTTTGTCCAATCACACCATGTTCTTTGCTAGGAACCTCGTAATTTGTTTTCTTCATTTCAAAAGCATGTGGGGATGAGTTTGGAGGTTTCCGACGCTTCTTAGGGCGTGATTTTTTGTTCTTTCCATCCATACGCGACTCATTATTATCACTATCTCCATCACCTGCAATAAAAACCAAACACAAAGAGGCCTCCTAAAGATCCTTATTAGGAGATCGAGGCAAGTCATTATGAACAATCTCATTAAAAGTGTAAACTGCATTGCATGATTGTTCTAACATACGACTCTTAATAGCAACATTACGGTTAAAAGTAATCTTATCATTCTCTATAGCAAGAGTTAGACTACCATTTTTAACATCAATAATGGCATCTGCATTGTGTAAGAAAGGTCTACCAAGTATTATAGGAATATGAGCATCCTGACAAAATCAACAGGAATAAAAAACTTCCTGACTCTTACTGGAACATCCTCCAAAATACCCCTAGGGTATTTAACTGTCCTATCTTCCATCTGCAAAGTAATGTTAGTAAATTTTAAAGGACCCATATCTAACTTCTTGCATATAGATAATGGCATGACACTAACACTAGCCCCTAAATCACATAAAGCTTTATCAATAAACAATGGGCTAATGTTACAACGGATGGAAAAACTTCCAGGATCTTTTAATTTTGGTGGTGACTTATTTTGGAGTATAGCACTACATTCTTCAGTTAAAGCAATAGTCTCTACCATATTTAGCTCATGTTTCCTACTCAATATATCTTTCATGAATTAAGAAGTAGGTACATGTGTGACAAGATCAGTAAATAGTACAATGAGCTGTAGATTTTAACAATTTGTAGAAACTTATTAAAGTGTTCATCCTTCTTACTCCTATTTACCCTATTAGAAAAGGTTAATGGCACTTTGCTTGGTGGTATTGTGTCTGAAGATTTTTCCGCTACAGTGGCCTTCTCTGTTGGTGCTTCGTTTTCCTTTTCAATAATCAGCTCTGAATTGATATCTTAAATTATCATATTATTAGTCTTGTTGGCTACAACCACAACATGAGAATTAATATCATCGGTGACTATTCGTAGAACATCACATGTAGTATCATTCCCCAAGAATATTGCATTAAGTATTTCTTTAGGAGGGTCTTGTGATGATGGCTGTGTTGGCAATTGGGCCGGCGACCTTTGAGCTTTACATTGAGCAATCTGAGCGATCTGTGTCTCAATTAACTTATTGTAGCCCATTTGCTGATTGAACTGAGCCTGCATTGCCTCCATGTTCTTATGCATCTGCATTACCACATTCTTCAATTCTGAAAACTCATTATTACTAACTTATGGTGGTGGTTGAGGATGAAATTGTGGCCTAACAACACCAGGTTGTTGAGGTGGCCCTTGAGGTTAAGACTTTTGTACTTGTTGTTGTGGTGGTAACTGCTCCATTGTGTTGTGATAATTTTGGAAATTAAGACCAAAGGAACCACATGAAATTAAGTATTGTTCATTGTATCCGAATACAGTAGCTAGAGTCACCGGTTGAGTAGCAGGTACTTGTTGTTTATCAAGCTTTTGACTTATTGCATTAATATGTGAAGCTAAACTCTCATACCTGTCATCGAATTGTTTCTCACCCTTCTTTGTATGCCCTCTAGGATTACTAAATTGTGAGTTATTAATAGAAATTTCCTCAATTAAATCATATGCATCATTAACTTCCTCATTCAAGAATCGACCATTCGTAGCAGAATCTACTAATGTCCGACTCTCATTCCCTAAACAAGTATTAAAATATTGGACTAGGAACCACTTTTCAACACCATGATGAGGACATAAACGTAGCAACTCCTTAAACCTTTCCCATGCATCATAAAGTGACTCATCGGTTTCTTGGTTAAAATTTGTAATCTGGCTTCTAAGTTTTGCAGTTCTCTCTAGAGGATATGTCTGGTAAAATGCAAGGGCTAAATCATTCCAGCTAGTGACTATAGTTCTATTGAGACGATTTAGCCATTGTCGATCTTTGTCTTTTAATGATAATGGAAACAACATATGTTGGATGTAGTCTTGAGTGACACCCGCTTGTTTGATGGTATTGCAATACTGTGGGAAATTTGATATGTGAAGATTAGGATCTTCAAGTGTAGTACCTGCAAAATGATTCCGCGCCACCATATTCACTAGCGATAGCTTCAATTGGAAGTTCTCAGCCTCAATTTTTGGCATAGGAGGGCCATTCGGTACGTGTGCAGAGCTAGGTTGGGAATAATCCCTCAAAGAACATCGCGAAGGATTTGCCATACCTATTACGTACACAAAACTAAAACTTCACACAAATATGAGAATCGACCTTAAAGAACTAAGTAGTTCTTTGAGATCACAAAAAATAAAGTAAATGAAATAAAACAGTTCAAACTCGACTAATAGAATTAAAAATTGTCTCCCCGGCAACAGCGCCAAAATTTGATGAACGCTATCCCACACCTCTCAAAAATAAACCAAACAACACTGACTGATATAGCTAAGGAAGTAGGGATCGAATCCACAAGGAAGCTATTAAATTCTATCAGTTTTAAAAAGTAAAAACTGTGTAATGGGTCTTAGTTGAATTTCTTAGCAAATTGACTAACAACTAAAAGAAACAACGGAAAATACGAATTTGAACTCAATTATAAAAACCAAGGGAAATCGGTTCACCACGAACAATCAATAAATTCATAAAATAAAAATCAATTAATTCACTAACGTCCATTAAATTAGGGCACACTAATTCTCTGGAACTTAGACTCCCTCAAAACTCCTTTACCGGTTCTCGCTCGCATAAAATTGTTTTGCCTATTATTCAATGGTCTTATTGTGGTAATCTTACCTCTCGGCCTCGATTTCGACAATTACCTAACACACAACAAAATTTGGCCACAATTTAATTACAATCGATAGAAATCAATAATAGGAATATAATTACTAATCAGGAACTAATCGATTAATATTAAACTAGTCCATTAATGAGCTCATGGATCCCCTAAACCCTAGAAAATAAGTTACTCACTCATAATTATAAAAATTAAAACAATAGACAAAGTTAAATTCATGATCATAAACAAATAAGAACAATAACTAACAAATTATTAATCAATAATTAATTAACAAACTAAAACTAATCAACATAAACAAAACAATAATCAAAACTAAGAAACAAAACTAAAATAATAAAACTAGAAAGGAAAGAAATTACCAAATAAATGCTTGAATTGAATTGAATTGATTGAAACTGTTTAACAAACTAATCTAATCTAATCTAGAGAGAGAAAGTGATTAAGGAGTTAATTATGATTCTAAAATGTAAAAAGTGCTAAAAAACTAGTTAAGACCATCCTTAAGCATAGCCCCTATTTATAGCATATGGGCTTCGATATAATAAAGCTGACAAACAAAAGAATCAGAAAAATCAATTTAAATGAGTTTTAAAATGTGTCTAATCATTCTCCAAATGCTAATAAGTGATCTTCATTTGTCAAGTGCCAAAATTATGTTGTAAAATCAACCGAAAATTGGTCGTTTCCTGCAACACTTTACAAACCCACACAAAACACTAAAAGAACCCCATTAGCATCAAATTTGGCTCAAATGAGCGTAGTTAGTCCGTAATAAATAACATAAATATTCGACACATCAATGGCACGAAGTGAAGCGGATGATAGTAATGATGTGATTACTGGTACTTTCTCTATTTACTCTCTTCCTGTTAAAGTTTTGTTTCATTCTGGTGCAACATTTTTGTTTGTATCCACTAAGATTTTGAAAATTTTAATGCCTCTTTTGGGAAAAGTAGAAATAATAGATATTTCAATAGTGTTACCATCAGGACAAGAAGTACAATGTTCAAGGAGATTTTTGAATGTTCCAATTGAGATAAAGGGAGTGGAATTTAAGGAAAACCTAATCGATTTTGACTTGGGTGACTTTGAAGTTATCCTAGGGATGGATTGTTTGAGTAAGCGTAAGGCTGAGATTTTGTGTGAGCCGCAGAAAATCTCGTCAGTTAATAAGAGTAAGAAGTTGAGTTATTGGAGGGCAGGAAGTCTGAAACACAACAAAATAGTGTCAATGATGAGGTTTGATAGGTAAGTGAATAGAGGTTTCCCAATTTACTTTTGTAGTGTGAGAGAACAAGATCATGTCGAGTCTTCTAAGCCCTGGGACCTTGAGGTAGTGAGGGATTTCCTGGATGTGTTTTCGGAGGAGATTCCCTGAATGCGAACGAATCGAGAAATCGACTTCACCATAGACATAGTTCTAGGAACAGCGCCTATTTCCAAAGTAACATATAGGATAGCACCTGCAGAAATGAGTGAGTTGAAAGAGCAGTTACATGATTTGTTGGAGAAAGGTTGCTTTAGGCCTAGTGCTTCACCTTAGGGAGCTCCAGTGTTATTTGTAAAGAAGAAAGACAGGAGTATGATGTTGTGTATTGACTAAAGGGAGTTGAATAAGGTGACAATCAAGAACAAGTATCCTTTACCGAGGATTGATGACTTGTTTGGTCAGTTGAATGGAGCTATTGTGTTTTCAAAGAACAATTTTTGACGGGAGTTATTTGACTACCGATTGTGTTTTGTTGTCTGTTTCATTTTTCTCGTTCCTTTGACTATTTTGATGATGCCAAAAGGGGGAAGCAGGTGAAGTTCTGATCTCTTCTACCTATCTCAGGGGGAAGAAGGTCTAATGAGTTATAATCTGTGTGTGTTGAAGCAACTAGAGCAAGGTTAAAAGCCTAGCTACAGGTGACAGACCTGAATGATCTGAAAGTAAGTGTATTTAAAGCATTTGACTTCTTGTCATTCTAATGGCTTGGAAACAAGTCTGAACTTATTGATGTTCTTATTGCGAATGCATGTTTAAGTCTAAGAGCTCTGATTCTAATTAGTATTTGCTCTTGGTACTTAGAAATTCTTTCTTAAAATGATGTTATTAGTTGTGAACTAATGCACTTGCGAATGATGATTAATTTGCAGTAACACTCGATTGTAATTAAATTGTGGCTAGATTTAGTTGTCAGTTAGGTAATTGTCGAAATCGAGGCCGAGAGGTAAGATTACCACAATAAGACCATTGAATAATAGGCAAAAAAATTTTATGCGAGTGAGAGCCAGTAAAGGAGTTTTGAAGGAGTCTAAGTTCGAGAGAATTAGTGTGCCCTAATTTAATGAACGTTAGTGAATTAATTGATTTTTATTTTATGAATTTATTGATTGTTCATGGTGAACTGATTTCCCTAGGTTTTTATAAATTGAGTTTAAATTCGTATTTTTCGTTGTTTCTTTTAGTTATTAGTCAATTAGCTAAGCAATTCAACCAAGGCCCATTACACAATTTTTACTTTTTAGAACTAATAGAATTTAATAGCCTCCATGTGGATTTGATCCCTACTTTCCTAACTATATTAGTTAGTTTTGTTTGGTTTATTTTTGAGAGGTGTGAGATAGCCTGCATCAAATTTTGGCGCTGTTGCTGGGGTGGCAATTTTTAATTCTATTAGTCGGATTTGAACTATTTTATTTCATTTACTTTATTTTTTATTTTTTATTTTTACCTCAAAGAACTAACTAGTTCTTTGAGCTTAATTCTCATATTTGTGTGAAGTTTTAGTTCTGTGTACGTAATAGGTATGGAAAATCCTTCGCGATGTTCTTTTCGGGATTATTCCCAACCTAGCTCTACACACTTACTGAATAGCCCTCCTATGCCACATATTGAGGCTAAGAACTTCCAATTGAAGCCATCACTAGTGAATATGGTGGAGCGGAATCAGTTTGTAGGTACTACACTTGAAGATCCTAATCTACCCTTATCGAATTTCCTACAATACTGCAATACCATCAAACAAGCGGGTTTCACTCAAGACTATATCGGACATATGATGTTTCCATTCTCTTTAAAAGACAAAGCTCGACAATGGCTAAATAGTCTCAATAGAAATAATATAACTAGTTGGGATGATTTATCCCTTGCATTTTACAAGAAGTATTATCCTCCAAAGAGAACTACAAAACTTAGGAGCCAAATTACAAACTTTAAGCAAGAAACTGATGAGTCACTTTATGATGCGTGGGGAAGGTTTAAGGAGTTGCTACGTTTATGTCCTCATCATGGTCTTGAAAAGTGGTTCCTAGTCCGATCTTTTTTAAACGGTTTAAGGAATGAGAGTCGAGTATTAGTAGATTCTGCTGCGAATGGTCGATTCATGAATCAGGAAGTTAATGTTGCATATGATATAATTGAGGAAATTTCTATTCATAACTCACAATTTGGTAATCCTAGAGGGCATACAAAGAAGGGTGAGAAACAAGTAGATGACAGGTATGAGAGTTTAGCTTCGCAGTTTAATGCAATAAGTCAAAAGCTTGATAAACTACAAGTACGTGCTACTCAACCGGTGACTCTAGCTACTGTATCCGGTTACAATGAACCATACTTAACTTCATATGGTTCCTTGGGACTTAATTTCCAAAATTGTTACAACACAATGGAGCAGTTACCACCACAACAACAAGTACGAAGGTCTTAACCTCAAGGGCCACCTCAACACCTAGTTTTGTTAGGGCACAATTTCATCCTCAACCATCAACACAAGTTAGTAATAATGAGTTTTCATAATCAAAGAATGTGATAATGCGGATGCATAAGAATATGGAGGTAATGCAAGCTTAGTTCAATCAGTAAATGGGCTACAATAAGTTAATTGAGACACAGATCGCTCAGATTGCTCAATGTAAAGCTCAAAAGTCGTCGGGACAATTTCCAACACAGCCATCACCACAAGACCCTCCTAACGAAACACTTAATGCAATATTCTTGGGTAATAATACTACATATGATAGTCCACAAAAACCTACCGACGATACTAATCCTCATGATGGAGTTGGAGCCAACAAGATTGATAATGTAGTAATTGAAGAGATCGATTCAGAGTCGATTAATGAAAAGGAAAAGGAAGTAACTAAGAAGCAAGCTCCTGCAGCTGATTCAGTTACTGATACAATTGCTCCCACGAAGGTGCCGCTGCCCTTTCCGAACAAGTTAACCAGAAGTAAGAATGATAATCACTTACGAAAGTTTCTACAAATTGTCAAAAATCTGCAGGTAACTATACACATTTACTGATCTTGTCACTTAGGTACCTACTTATACTAAATTCGTGAAAGATATATTGTGTAGGAAGTATGAGCTAAATACGGTAGAGACTGTTGCTTTAACTGAAGAATGTAGTGCTATACTAAAAAATATTGTCCACCAAAATTAAAAGATCCTAGAAGTTTTTCCATCGCTTGTAACATTGGCCCATTATTTATTAATAGAACTTTATGTGATTTAGGGGCTAGTGTTAGTGTGATGCCATTATCTATATTCAAGAAATTAGATATGGGTCCTTCAAAATCTACTAACAATACTTTGCAGATGGCAGATAGAATTGTAAAATATCCCAAGAATGTTTTAGAAGATGTGCTTGTTAGAGTAGGAAATTCTTTATTCCTGTCAATTTTGTTTTCTTCGATATGGATGAGGATGCTAATATTCCTATAATACTTGGTAGACCTTTCTTACACATTAAAGGTGCCATAATTGATGTTAAAAATGGTAGTCTTACTCTTGTTGTAAGGGATGATAAGATCACTTTTAACCTTAATGTTGCTCTTAAAAGTCCTATGTTAGAACAGTCATGCAATGCAGTTTACACTTTTAATGAGATTGTTCATAATGACTTGCCTGGATCCCCTGATTAGGATCTTCTGGAGGCTTCTCTGTGTTTGGATTCTATTGCAGGTGACGGAGATAGTGATAATAATGAGACATATCATGATCCAAAGAAAAATAAATCGCGCCCTAAGAAGCGTCGGAAGCCTTGAAAGTCCTCCTCACATGCTTGTGAAGTGAAGAAAGAAAATTATTAGGTTCCTAGCAAAGAACATGGGGTATTTGAACAAACAATAACCCCAAATTTCTTTGGGTGTTTAACTACATGGGGCTCACGTTCACTCTTTGATCCACCTTGAGTTCTAAGGTAATTACGGTCAAGCTAATGACCTTAAACAAGCGCTTTGCGGGAGGCAACCCGTAGGTTAGTAGTTTCTTTCTCCCTCTAGCAATGAGGACATTGCTAAGTTGGGCTTGGGGGAGGTAAGTATTTTATTGCTTTCCTATTTTAGTTAGTTTTATTGCTTTCTTAGCTTAGTTTTATTACGTTCTTAGGAATGTTGGATTGTTTGGACCATTCGTTAGGAATTGGAATTTACATGTGACCAAAAAGATTGTACTATTTTTCTTAGGTTTAATTTTAGAGAGAGTTTGTTTAATGGATTGTTGATGTTCCAGCTTGAGTTTTATTGTTGGAATTGACTACTTCTGTACCCCTTGTGCTTAATTTTGAAAACTTTATGAATCTTGACTGCGGATGGATCCACATGTGTGATTTGTTGGCTATTACTTGAATTTGATTGCTTGATTTCCTTTTATTGGTCAACTCTTTCAACCTTGTTTGGGTCTTGGATTTGAACTGCGTTAATGGGAGGATTTGAGCCACTTTTGAATATAATATCATTCATATTTTTCTTTCATGTGTGCTTAGTTCCAGGTGCAATTATGATCTTGGGTTTGACATTGGATTCTAGTAACTTTAATTGTGGATTTTGTGTATGTTGCGCATGATAAAAGGCTTTCATTTCTTCTTTAGAGCCTCAGAGTTTCATTTCCTACTTTTATATTTTCCTTTGATCCCATGTTTTGAGCTTTTATCCCTTTCAATTGTATTTTTTAGCCACATTACAAGCCTTATTAACCCTGCTACATAATTCATTATTTGCCCAAACTTGGTTTGGGGGAGTCGAAGTGGTAGTGATGTTGTTAAAGTATCTTTTGATGGTTGTTATGGAGGATTGATGGTGAAATAGTTGGAAATGTTATTGCTAAAAGTTTGATTATAAAGTTTCATATTAGGCTCTGCATACCAATGTCTAGGCTGTTGTAGTTAATTAAAAAGTCATATTTTATTCATGACCAAGTTATGTATGTGTGATGATTATGTTTATTTTTTTATTAAATTTATAAGCAAAAATGAATCATTAAGAGTCGTGAAACTAAGTTTCATTATGCATGAAAAGTAAAGAAAAAGTATAAAGCATAATAAGCTAAAAAAGTATAATAAAATAAAAAGAAAGTATAAAGTTTGTGAAGTAGTGGTTATTGATTGAATTATGAGATTTATGGTGTTGATGTGAAATATAAAGAAAAGTTTGGTTTGATTTGGTTGAATTAGATGTTGGAGAATGTTAATAATTTTTGAAGTTGTTGATGTTTTTCCTTGATTTTATATGCGTATACCCCGTATTCCACCACATTATCCCAAATTTTATCCTACCCATCACCCTAGCCACGTGACAAGCTTATAAAAGTTCTTTTTGATCTTTGTGCACAAGCTATCGTTATTGTGAAGTGAATCCTTTGTCAAGGTCGTAGAGTATTAATTGCATTTCGAGTCGACAATTGAGATGAGTGGATACCCTTAAACACTTGCATGAGGTGTGTGATGTTGGTTTCGGGTTCTTAAAATTGCATTTAAACACACTTTGCATTGCATTCCATTTTTGGTTGGGAGGTGAGGGTTAGAACTTCATTGTTATAAGCCCATCATTAATTGTGTGGAGTGACAACCCGTGAGCTACTCTAGTCATCAATTCATTAAACTTGCTTGGTTGGTTTTGTTTGACCCGTATTCAGGTAGGACGATAATTGGATGCTTGATTTACTGGCTTTGATCCATGTGTCTTCGGATGTTCTCTTGAGTTATAATGCTTATTTTGTTTTATGAGGTACAGACAATTTCATTGTGTTTGCTCGGGAGGAGCAAAGGTTCGGTTTGGGGGAATTTGATATATATGTTTTATGTTGTGTTTTTCCCTCATTTTCGGTTTATTTTTGTGCTAAATAGTTGTGTTTGTGGCTTTGTTTTTATTAAATATCGTCCTTTGGTGTTAAGCTATGTTTTGGAGCGGTTTTAGAGTTTTTAGTTGATTCTAAGAGCTTTTTATGGTTGTTCGATGCTTCCTCGGTTATTACGCGCAGTTTTCGGTTGGTTTTATATGTTACAGGAGTGTAATAGGGATTTATGAAGTCACTAGAAGCTAAAACGAGTCAAAATGTACTTGTCTCGAGATGCGTGCCAAGTGACTAGAAGCTACGAACGAGATTTGAAGGAATCGAGCGAAGAATTCATGAAGATCGTCAAAAAGTTGATTGCTTTAATAGATGCGGGCGCAGCCTTTTAGAGGCGATTGTTCTATGCGGGCGCATTACAGATCAAAAGCTTCAGATTTCACTAAATACTTTTCTTGCGGGCGCAGGGAACAAATAAGTTTTTTTCTATACGGGCGCAGGATGCCTCGTTTGCAGCCCGATGATGATTTTTCCGACTCTTTTGTTTGTAGGCTTTATTATTTCGAAGCCCTTATATTATAAATAGGCTATGAAGATGGGGCATGACCTTAACTAGTTTTTTACCAATTTTTAGATTTTAGAATCCTAATTAGCTCCTTAATCACTTTCTCTCTCTAGAATTAGATTAGATTAGTTTGTTAAACACTTTCAATCAATTCAATTCAATCTTTTATTTGGTAATTTCTTTCCTTTCCCTTTTCTTTCTAGTTTTACTATTTTAGTTTTGTTTCTTAGCTTTGATTATTATTTTATTTATGTTGATTAGTTTTAGTTTCTTAATTAATTCTTGATTAACAATTTCTTAATTATTGATCTTATTTGTTTATGATCATGAATTTAACTTTGTTTATTGTTTTACTTTTTATATTATGAGTGAGTAATTTATTTTCTTAGGTTTAGGGGATCCATGAACTCATTAATGGACAAGTTTAATGCTAATCAATTAGTTCCTAATTAGTAATTATATTCCTAATATTGAATTCTATTGATTGCAATTAAATTGTAGCCAAATTTAGTTGTGAGTTAGGTAGTTGTCGAAATCAAGGCCGAGAATTAAGATTACCACAATACGACCATTGAATAATAGACAAAACGAGTTTATGCAAGCGAGAGCAGGTAAAGGAGTTTTGAGGGAGTCTAAGTTCGAGAGAATTAGTGTGCCCTAATTTAATGAACGTTAGTAAATTAATTGATTTTTATTTTATGAATTTATTGATTGTTCATGGTGAACCGATTGCCCTAGGTTTTTATAAATTGAGTTTAAATTCGTATTTTCCGTTGTTTCTTTTAGTTGTTAGTCAATTTGCTAAGAAATTCAACCAAGCCCCATTACACAGTTTTTACTTTTTAGAACTGATAGAATTTAATAGCTTCCTTGTGGATTCGATCCCTACTTCCTTAGCTATATCAGTCAGTGTTGTTTGGTTTATTTTTGAGAGGTGTGCGACAACCAATATTAATAACATACAAGCCAAAGGATTATTTAAGATGATGTGCTGGTATACAAACCCAACACTTTTTGCACGAGAAAAAATTGAAGAATATAGATTGTAAAAGTTCTCTCTCTAAAAGTCTAAACCTAGCATAAAACCTAATACCACATTTAGGTCTTAATTTACTCTCTTTCTCTAAGCGTTTAGACTAGTTATTATTGAGAGACAAAGTGTTGTAATTTGAGCATTCTGTGAGTTCAGTTTGCTAAGGAAGTTGATCAGGATCTTCTTCACTTTAACCTTCATAGTTAAATGTTGAGTCGAACTTCCATAGGTGGAAATTGGGGAATCATCTTATGCATAGGTGCATAAGTGATTGTGGGTAATTCTTTTTGCATTAATAAAAGGAGAGAGTGAGTGGAGGACGTAGACTTATTAGAAGTCGAACCTCGTTAAATGTTGGTGTTGTTTATTTTTTTATTGCATTTTGTTTCCACTGCTTGAGAACTGGTTTTTAACTGGTCTCACAATTAATCGAAAAATTTACAACAATCTCACAACACTCAATTCACCCCCTCTTGAGTGTGACTTGCACTTTGAGGATATACCAAGAACAACTTTTCGTATGAGGTATGGGCATTATGAGTGCACTGTTATGCTTTTTGGGTTAACGAATGCGCCAGCAATTTTCATGGACTTAATGAATAGGATCTTTCAACAGTTCTTGGATAAGTTTGTGGTAGTGTTTATTGATGACATTTTGGTGTACTCTAAGAGCAAGGAAGAGCATGTGGAACATTTGAGGACCATTTTGATGACGGTAAGGGAGAATAAGTTGTATGCTAAATTCTCAAAGTGTGAATTTTGGTTGGAGAAATTCGCATTTTCAGGACATTTTCTGTCAAAAGAAGGAGTTGAAGTAGATCCAGCCAAGATTGAAGCAGTGAAAGAGTGGCCTACACCTAAGAATGTGTCGAGTGTATGAAGTTTCTTGGGTTTAGCAGGATATTACAGGAGGTTTGTGAAGGACTTTTTGAGGATCGCTAACCCGATGACGTCGTTAATGAAGAAAGACTGTAAGTTTGTTTGGAATGATAAGTGTGAGGAGGTATTTCAGACTTTAAAGGAGCGTTTGACTATGGCTCCAGTGCTGACTTTGCTAGATGGGAGTGGTACTTTTGACGTGTATATTGATGCTTCTAAAAACGGTTTGGGATGCGTTTTAATGCAAAATAGAAAGGCCATTGCATATGCTTCGAGAAGTTTGAAGTCATACGAAGCAAACTATCCCACCCACGATCTCAAGCTAGCGGCGATCGTGTTTGTCTTGAAAATATAGAGACATTACTTGTATGGAGTGAAGTGTAGAATCTACACAGACCACAAGAGCTTAAAGTACTTTTTCACTTAGAAGGATTTGAACATGCGACAAAGGAGATGGCTTGAATTGATAAAGAACTATATCTAGATATCTAATACCAAGAAGGGAAGGCCAATTCGTATTTTTTGTTCATTAAAAGATTGAGACTTTTTTTTGTTATTTGTGATATCTAATGTATTATAACTATTGGTGTAATACCCCATAATTTCACGTATTTGAAGGATTTAATTTCGTATTTTATGTGTATATTTTTAGTATTTTTATTGAAAAATTAAGTTCAATATATATATTGAAGAAAAAAAGTTTCAATTAATTATTACTTGAAATAATTATTTTCTGTTTTCTAAAGTTTATAAAATTATATTTTATGTCACTTTAAGTTTTATTAAACATTTTCACAAGTTTCTAAAATTAGAATTTTCAAGGTTTCCTAAATTGTTTTTAAAACAAGGGCACAAAAGTAAATTCAAGCATTAAGGGTATTTATGTAATTGCACCAAAACCTACTTTGGGCCTATAAATACCCCTTAAAACCAGAATTTTCCGATTTATTATGCAAATTTGGGATTAGGATTTCAAAAAAAAAAAGAAAAAAAGGGTGTTCGCATATTTCCGAAAAAAAATTATGTTGCTCACTCCTTCACTCGCCCCTTGGCCGACAGTTGCTGCTCGCCGGACCACCGTCGCGCGCCGCCCCTGCTCGCCGGCAGCCACCCCGTCGGCCACCTCTTCATCCCCTTCTTTTGGTAATTTCAAACCCTTTTATAAAAAATAAAAGCTTTTTCTTCGGCTTTTCCTTTTAATTCAATTATGCATATATTCATGTTAATAATTTAGTTTAAGCATGTTTTATGATTTTAATCATGTTTTTTAAAGTTATGATCATGTTTAAAGTTTAAGTTTATAAAGTTGTTTATGAAATTTTAAATTAGGGTTTATGAAATTATGAAATTTATAATTTTTTAATTTTTAATGATCTAAACTTTCATATTATGATCATAGATTGTTGTAGTATTAATTTGTGATGATTTTATGAAGTTTAAATTTGTTTTTAAAGGTTTTAAGTTAATTAATATTGTTGTCAGATTTTTAAAGTTATGAAAACTAAGAGTAAAAAACATATTATGAGCATGTTTTGAAGCATGAAAATTTATTTTAAAGCATAGATTATATGTATGATTATAGTATGAGATTGTAAAAGTGTATTGTGCTTGATTTATGAAGTTTTAATGTGATTTTAATGAGTTTCGAATAAATATGTAATGTTGTATATTTTTATTAAAACGTGTTGAAGCCTAATAAAAATAGTAGCACGTGAAATAATAAGCTATAATGGTTTTTAACCCATCAAAATATTATATGATGATCTTATGACATGAATCTAATGTTTTAGGATCAAATTTATAATGTTTAGAAGGGTTTTAAGAGTTAAGAAATTTTATAAAGCTGCCATTTTCGGAAAATTATCGAAAATCAAGTGTTTTGCAAAAGAAAAATTAAAATAAAGTATGGAATTAAATAGAGACCATATAGGGAAGGTTTTGGACAAGTTTCCAATATAAAAAGTTAGTTTAGAGTTGTTGTAGAAGTTAGTCAACATGGTTTTAATTTAGTTTCGATTTTCTCTATGTAGAAGAATTCGAGTTAGGAGACTTTTAGAAGCTTTGGCGGATCACCACTATTATACAAGGTACATAGTCCTAAATATAAGTTTGTTCATGCTTTTTTTTGTTGATCATGTATGCTATGCTTGTGAACATAAGTTGTTGCTTGGTTGTTGAGTTGACTTGTATGAGAAGTTGTGATAGCATGAAATTATGAAAGTATGTTGTATATATCAAGTTGACATTCCGTATTTATAGTATTGTTAATTATATCATGCGTAATTATAATGTTAAAGTTATTTCTAAAGTTTAAATAATAGTCAATAAAGAAGGAAGGTAAATCAGTTAAGTTGATTGGTTACTTAATCAACAAGAAAGGTAGTTGTGATTTTTATTGACATGTTTAAAGGAAGCAAATGAGCAAATAGTTAGCCAGTCACAGTTCATGTGTGGTAAAGGAAGTTTATACAAATAAAGGACACACAAAAATTATTTTAGAATCACATTAAAAACCAAGATAATTAAAATGGTGTCTCTTGTTACAATGCATGCTTCAATGTGTTGTTGTGTGTGTGAGTGTCATAACATTTGTTAAACCGATTAATCACATAAAGTGAAAGAGAATTCGTACCAAAACTCTTGGAACGTATATAACTTGAGTATGAACAATGGCGGAGGGGGGGGATTTATGGGTGTTTACTGTAACTTCTAATTGGGATACAAGACGTTGTACTCTTTTATATTTTAAATGCGCCGAAATTCCGTCACAATATGTGGCATAAGTAATGCCTTCGTGGAGTTTCTCCCAAGTTGGTGCCCATTAGGGCGATTGTTAAGGAAAGGAAACCTATTCGATGCGAAATCCAAAGACTAAATTTAATAAATAAATTATATGAGTTGAGTCTATGTACAGGTATGTAGAGATGACAACGGTAAGAAGTATGTGTGTTATTCTTTTCTTTTATTTTCATGTTATTCATGTTTTGCATGGTCTCTAGTATTTATGTGCCCATCTTTGCTGATTGTGTATGTTTGTGTGCATGGCTTATCTTTGACTTGGCCCTACGACAACCCATTTCGATGGTGAGTAGTTGACTAGAATAAAGAGAAAGCTAAAGGTATAAGTGGGCATAGTCATTCATGCTAGGTTGGAGCATGAGCGCTTGCATTGTAGTTTTCTTAGTTTTGTTGACTTGCTATCTATTTATTGTTAATGTTAACTGTAGGATTTTCAAAGTTTAAAGTTTATTTGGTTTGTAAGGGTCGTTAATAAGGTTCCAACGTGTCATAAAGATTTACTTTGGTTTTCTTTAGAGATGACAACGGGTCGGAGTCGGATCGGATTATGTAGGATCCAACTCCGACTCCGACTGTAGTCGGATTATTTAAACGGAGTTGGGGGAGGATTTTTTCGTGGCGGAGTCGAAGCGTATTGTTTTCCCTCAGATTTAAGCGGAAGAAGTCGGAGCGGAGTGATTGCCATCTCTAATGATAAGTTGATAACCATTTTGTAGCGGGCATATATGTGTGTAATTAGTTACATTAACCCATAATTTATAGTAGTATTAGTTTAGTAGAAATAATAATAATGATAATGATAATTAAATAAATGATAATAATTATTATTATACCTAATAAGTAGAGAAATAAAAGGCGGAGTTGGAGTCAAAGTCGGATTGATTGTCGGATAACTCGGATTATTTTTAGCATCCGACTCCGACTTAAACTCGGAGTCAGATTTTTTTGGCGGAGTCGGAAGCGGATTATTTAAGGCAGATTCGAAGGCGGATTTTTTTCTTGGATCGGAGCGGGGTAGGGTCGAACTCGGCCTGAACTGCCATCCCTAGTTTCTTTTTGTTTTTGACTTTGGTTCACTTTTGAGATTATTTTGAGTTTTAATTTCGTTTTTAATGTAAAGACTTCCGTTGTAGTACTTTGATAATAGTATTAGCCGTTATCATGGATTTATGGTGGCGGTAGTACTTTGGTTTTTCCTAGTTAAGTAGGAAGTACATTTATTATTGTTTTCTATTATAATTATATTATATTTTTGGATATCTAATGGAGGAAAGTTAGGAAATTTCAAGGTGTTACAATTGGTTGAATGGAACTCAATTTGTTTATAATGGATAATTTCACATACTAATCTCATTAAAAATTTATCTTTAGGACTCTAATCCTCCGTATTGGACTGCATAATGCTCCGAATTACAATAGCATGTATGTAATTAATACGCAATTTTTTTTTAATAATATTTTGTACCTTTAATGGTGGTTCAACAAAAAGCGCTTTCAATAAGTATGTTAGATAGAACAAGTAAAAGCACATATGACAGCGGCTTAGCTTTATCAACCGCTATTAAAAGACAAATGTTTTTTTAACAGCACTGAGACGCATAGCGGTCATAGAACCGCTATCAAAAGCACTATCAACCGCTATTAAAAGATCTTTTTGGTGTAGTGATATAAAAGATAGAGAACCTAGACTTTAAGCCTGGAAAGAAAAATAAGAAATACATTCCTGCTTGTGGTTACAAAAGAAGGTCTAAATTGTTTGATCTTCCATATTGACAGACTTCATATGTGAGACACTTTCTTGATTTGATGCATAGAAAAATGTATGTGAAAGTGTGATTAGCACATTACTTAACATACTGGATAAGACTAAAGATGGTTTAAAAGCTAGAAATGACTTGGTCAAAATGAATATTAGACCAAAGTAGGCACCAATCAACAAAGGAATACGAACTTACCCTAGTACATAAAACTTTATTTGCTGCGGTTAAAAACCAGTTATTTGCTCCGGTTCTTGGGCGCAGCAAATAAGGTAGCAGCAAATAGGATAAAAGTTATTTGCTGCGGTTCTTTGACAACCGCAACAAATAACAAACTTTTTTTTTTTAGGGAAGCATGTTATTATCTATGGTTGTTTTGTAAAACCGCAGCAAATAACATGCTTCCCTCCAAAAAAAAACAGGTTGTTATTTGCTGCTACTTGCCAAGAACCGCAGTAAATAACTTACTTCCCTCCAAAAACAAAAACTGATTATTTGCTGCTTACAATTGGGAACCGGAGCAAATAGGTTCTTTTTTTTTTTTTTTGTAACGTAATGCTAGATCGTAGAATACATAAATAATTGATTTCAAATATCAAATTTATATATATTAATTAAAAATTAAACCAATTACATTTGTCACAACTAGTACAATAAAGAAATCATTCAACTAATAAATTACATTCCATAATTAGTTTGATAAACTAAAACTTAGTTTCATAAATCACTAAAAATCAGCATGTTACATTCAATAGCTAGCTACCTACACTCAACAACATAACGGAGGATAGATTGACATGCATCACGAGCAATAAGTTGTAAGCAACTTAGCAAGCTTGTCTCGAACCTCGTCAATCTCCGAAACACTGAAAGGCCCTTCTCGAATTGTTGTTGACGTGCTCAAAATCTAAAATCCAATAAATAATGAATAGGCACAACGTAACAAATTCCATGGAATCAAAATCTTCTTCATTTTTTGATAATCAGTTTAGGATTTAGCAAATTTGTTTCAAAAACCTAAAAATTTCGACAGCATCTCCCCTAAAATTGGACATGGCCAAAAAACTTTTAATGTTGATTAACAACCGCCATTAAACACAAATAACACTTCTTCAAATTTCCACAACAAACAACCATACAAAGTCCAATTCGGTTTTTCGTCCAAGTCATCCACACATCTGATAAAATCATTCAGCAAACATACCAAATACAATATAATCCTTCCATCACAACATATAAAAAATTTGAATAATGAGTGGATGAAAAAGTAGGAACATCTAATTCGGTTTTTCAACCATACAAAGTCTAATTCGGTTTTTCGTCAAAGTCATCCACACATCTAATTAAATCATTCAACAAACATACCAAATACAATATAATCATTCCATCACAACATATAAAAAATTTGAATAATGAGTGGATGAAAAAGTAGGAACGTACCATCTGCAAATCCTCCATCTCCGTGCAACTTGCAACGATGTTATACATATACCTCATGACATAGTAACCGCACTCAACACCATTTTATTGTTGTGCACACTAAATGCAAAACATGTGGAAAGAATGGTTAATATCCAAATAATTAGACCATTCAATAAAATGCTTGGTCATTCAATAAATAGATCATTCAATAAAATATCCAAATAAATGCATAAAGACAACCATAAAAAATCAAGCATAGTTACTAAAAAACCATAAACACAATCTCGATCCAGAAGACTGATTTTCTTGAAATCAGAATTTCAACTAAATTCAGTCAGATGATAACTGACACCTTAGGAATTATGATCTTAAGACACCACAGGATCCAAATATATTAAACACCAGCATTACTACTGGGGTAGTAGTGACAATCTATCAGAGTTACTCAGAACGTCCAGAAATGCTCTAATAAAACATCTGCCAACAAAGTGCTACCCACCTAATGCACGATTCTCAGAATACATTCAATCACTAATCACTTAGAGGCCTTAAATGAGCAAGAAGCAGGGCAACATTTGAGTAACACAGACACAATGACTTGCCAGCTTCCAAATATAGCAAGGGGAACGCTGACCAACAACAGCAGAGCAATCCTAAACAATTTTGACACAAATACAATCAACTTACCCTCATCCTAAACTCATCAATCTGGAGTTCCCAAAACCACAATAAAATGTCCTTAATGATCCTTCATCATCTCTCATAACTAAGGATCCTTGTACAAAATAAAACCACGCGATGCAGCTGGAATACAACTACCCATAAGATGGAAAATAGATGGCAATTGACAAGAGGCAAAAACCAAATTCGCCATTGTATCACTTGTGCTATGCTTACCTCATCAACAACTTGTCTGCTCAACAATCAAATCCATCTAACACACCTTCCCTCGTCGACAACTTCTCTACTCAACAATTAACTCCATCTAACACACCTTCCCTCGTCGACAACTTCTCTACCCAACAATCAACTCCATCTAACACACCTTCCCTCGTCGACAACCTATCTATCTACTCAACAATCAACTCCAACCAAAATTCAAGTAGAGTTTAAAAGAGAGAAATGAAAGATGAAATTGAAACAAAAAAAGGAAATACAGATCTAAAATTGAATTGATACACAAAATAAGATTGAATTAGATGGAAGAGGTAAGAGCAGCTTACCAGAAATTGAAGTGAAAGAACGGCAAAAGTAAGAAGGAAGGAAGAAGATAAGTGTGACGGAGAAGGTTACTCGGTTTTCACGCAGTGTTCATTTAGTAGTTTTCTACCAAATAAATTTGAAGTGAAGCGAGATCTGAATACTTTGCAAAACTTCTTGATGTTGTTTCTACCACAGAAGCTGCTTCAATGGAGGAAAAGAATCAAGAGTCGCGCTTCAATGGAGGTGGGAGAGCGAGAAGAAAGGGGGGGGGGGGCTGAGCGTAATACGAGATGGGAGGAAGAAGAATAAGAATGGCGAACATGGCGGTGAAGGAGGAAGGTTTTTGGCGAAGAAGGAGAAGAATAAGAATGGAGAAGAAGAAGGTTTGTGGGTGAATTGATGGCGAAGAAGGAGAATGGAGAAGAAGAAGGTTTGTGGGTGAGAGCGAGTTAGGTTAATTTGTGCGAGTTAGGAGAATGGAGAAGAATGTTGTTGTTTTTAAGTTTAACAAGGCAAAACTTCATTATTTGTGCCGATTCACTGACGCAGCAATAAATAAAAAACGTAGAAAAAACATTATTTTCTTGTATGGTGTCATGGTTCTAGATGGTTATTCATCAAATATAAAAAATACATGTGTTAATGGAAAACCTCAAGCTAATTGGGTTAAAGTCTCATGATTACCATGTGCTTATGGAACAACTTTTGCTTATGGCTATTCGAAAAGTGTTGGCAATGCTATCACTAAATTATGTGTCTTCATAACTGAGATTTGCCGGAAAGAAATTGATCCTTTGACGTTATATAAGCTGTAAAGTGACCTTATCATCACATTGTGTCATTTAGAGATTTTTTTCCTCCCTCGTTTTTCGACATTATGATTCATTTAATTGGGCATTTGGTTAGAGAAATTAGATTTTGTGGACCTGCCTATTTAAGATATATGTATCCAGTCGAAAGGTTTATGAAAAGATTGAGGGGGTATGTGAACAATGGAAGTGAACCGGAAGGTTGCATTGTGGAACAATATCTTATTGAAGAAGCAATTGAATTTTGTAGTCAATACCTTACCGGAGTCAAAGCAATAGTGTAATACCCTATATTTTCACGTGTTTTAATAATTTATATTCATATTTTATGTGAATATTTTTAGTATTTTTGTTGAAAATTAATTTAAATAAATATATTAAAGAAAGAAAATATAATTCATTGCTACTTACAATAACTATTTTTATGTTTTCAAAGTTTATAAATAATATTTTATGTCACTTTGAATTTTATTAAATATTTTAACAAGTTTCTAAATGTAAAATTTTCAAGGTTTTCTAAATTGTTTTGAAATCAAGTGTAACACCGTGTATTTTCCTAACTTCCTACTTCTCATTGTTCTGGAAAAAATGTTAAAATTTATAAGTATTATACTTATTAAAACTACTAAATATGGAAAAACCAAAGTATTACCGCCACCATGATAACGGCTAAGGCATTTATCAAAGTACTACAACGGAAGTCTTAAAACTAAAGCAATTTAAAACTAAACTTCAAAACAACTTCAAATTAAAATCAACTTTAAACTTATTACACTTCGGAAAAGGCTTTAAAAATAAAATAAGCTACAAAACACAACAAACGCTCTCACTCCATCCCATCATGAAAAGACTTATGCCCACTTGTACCTGTGGCTTTTCTTTTACTAGACAACTACTCACCACAAGTGGGTCATTGTAGGGCCAAGTCCAAGACAAAGCCAAGCACACAAAACAAACAGTCAGCAAAGCTGAGTACATAACTACTAAAGACTATGCAACAACAATAGGAAATAAAACATGCACTCAACTTACCTTTGACAACCTTTTTCTTGTACATGGACTCAATTAAATTAATTCCTATATTTAAAATTATGGATCCTGCATCGAACGGGTTTTCTCCTTAAAATCATCGCCCTATTGGGCACCAACTTGGGAGCAACTCCAAGAAGGTAATACTATATCACATAAAATAACGGATATCTAGCGTATTAAAAATAGAAAAGAGTACAAGACAATATAAAAAGAGTACAACGTCTTGTACTCCAATTAGAAGTCATAGATCATTGTTCCAAACGACTCCCCTCATTGTTTATACTCAATGTATATACGTTCCAGATGTTTTGATGCAAGTCCTCTTACACTTTACGTGATTTAACAGGTTTAGAAATGTTATGATTCTCATGCAACACCACATAAAGACATGCATCAAATCACATAAGCCAATTTAATTATCTTCAGTTTAAGGTGATTCCAAATTAAACTTATGTGTGTCCTTTAATTAACTGGTCCTCCTGTACCACACATTAACTGTGAGTGGCTAATAACTTGCTTTCTGCTTGACCACACATTAAACTGTGAGTGACAACATGTCTAAAAATAATTGCTCATAGCTTCTTTAATTGTGTGAATAAAAATTCACAACTACCTTTCTTGTTGATTAAGTAACTAACCAACTTAAAAATAACTTTCTTCCTTAATCAATAAACTATTGGCCAAATTAAACTGATCATAACATTCCAATTCAAGCTTATAAAAATTCAACCTTCTATTTAACATGGAATGTCATCATACTTTAAAAAGATGCTACTAATAAACTTGCCATGCACATAAATTCATGATTCAAAACAAGCATACAAGAATTCATGTAATCAAGAATTGCTCAAGCATGCATTCTAACTCTTGTGTTTGTCTTTAGTACTTATGTACCTTGTAAAATAACTGTGCTCAGCCACAACTTCTAACAGTGGACTAGTTCAAAGTCTCCTACATAAGGAAAAACCGAAACTGAATTAAAACCTTGTTGAGTACATTCTACAACAACTATAACGAATTTCTATATCGGAAACTTTGTCCAAAACTTCCTTATATGGTCTCTATTCAATTCCATACTTCACTTTTCTTTTCTATTGTAATACTACTTAGTTTTCGAGACTTATTTCTGCTTTATAAAACCTTAATAAAATTTTTATACCACTTTAGAAAAGTGGACAGCAATCTAAATTTATCAAAACTCCTTGAAAACTTCCGAAAACAACACAAATCGATCATACAATGTATTACTTAGTTTATATGATCAATTTATGCTAATTACATACTTTAAAAGCCTAATTATTAAATTTATAAATTCTGGACAACATGTTAAACATGCTTAAAATCACTTTTAGACTTCATAAAACATATTAAAAATTATATGTAACATCATAGAATTCATATGTGATCATACTAGCATAATATGAACACTTAAAACTTAATTTAACTTGTTTTTATTAAAATTTCAGATTTATTTGTAAACTTTAAAGTCATGAAAAACTTATAAAAACATCATAATTTCATGCTAAAACACTTCTACAATCTACTAACATATTTATGAAATCAATCTAGGCTTTAGAACCATTTTTCGTATGCCAAAACATGTTCATAATATTTATTCAACTCAAATTCATGATTATAAAATTTGGACAGCTTTATAAATTAAGTTTAAGACCCTTAAAAATCAATCTAAACTTAATAACATCATCATAAATTCACCCAACAATAATTTATGATCATAATATCAAAGTTTAGAACATAAAAACTCATAAAATCATAACTTCATTAATTTTTTAAACCCTAATCTATAATTTCATGAACAACAAAATTAATTCATGCCTTTAAACAATTCATACTTATACCAAAACATGATTAAACTTATAAAAACATGATTAAACATAATTATGAACATGAATTTGCAAGATTGAATCAAAAGAAAGAAGTAGAAAAAAATTTTTATATAAAGAGGTTCGAAATATACCAAAGTCGGGGAGGAGGTGTAGCGTGGTGGCGCAGTGGGGTCCAGCGATGGCACGGATCCCGAGGTAAACCCCTTTTTTTCTTCCGATTTTCGGAACAACTGATTTCTTTTTCTTTTCTTTTTTTTTTCGGAAAACTCAAATTCTTTTTTTTCTTTCTTTTTCTCTCTAGATTTTTGGAATTCTAATGACTAGTATGATCATGAAAAGTCTAAAATTTTAGGTTTTATAGGGTATTTATAGGCCCCAAAGTAGGATTTTGGTGAGGCCCATTAATACTCCTAAATAGATTAGGAAACCTTTGAAATCTATTTTTAGAAGCTTTTAAAATATTTTTAACCATAAAAATATTATTTAAGAACACAAATAACTACTTTCAACCAAAACTTGTTATTTATTTGATTTTTATTAATTTCTTTTTATTTAATATTCCTATTGAACATAACTTTTCAATAAAAATACTAAAATTATACGAATAAAATACAAAAATACTTTCTTAAAATACGTGAAAATGTGGGGTATTACAGCTAGGGCACAAAAGTAATTTCAATCACTAAGGGTATTTATGTAATTTCACCAAAACCTACTTTGGCCCTATAAATGCCCCTTAAAACCAGAATTTTCAGATTTTCATTATGTAATTTGAGAGTTAGGATTTCAAAAAAAAAGTGATGGGGGAGGGGGCGGAAATTTTCCGGAAAAAAAAACTTCGTCCTTCACTCGCTCCTCTTTTGTCGCTCCCCCTTCGCCGGTCTCCCCTTGCGCGCGCGCCGCCGGCCACCACCACCCGTCTTCCTTCTCTTTTGGTATATTTTCGAAACTCCTCTTTATTAAGAAAAAAAAAGTTTTCTTCCTCTTTTCTTTTTAATTCAATCTTATATAAATTCATGTTCAAAATTAAGTTTAAGCATGTTTCATGGTTTTAATCATGTTTTATAGAGTTTTGATCATGTCTTAGAATTTAAATTTTATGTTTTTAAAGTTGTTCATGACATTACAAAAATTAGGGTTTATAAAATTATGAAATTTATAGTTTTATGATTTTAACAAGGAAAAATATATAAAAATAATCCGAACTTTTGCTCAAAATTTATTAAAAGACCAATCTTTCATTTATTCATTTACAGACCCGTCTTTGGACATTGTTTTCCAATTTTGGACTCATTAAATAAGTTAACTGTTAAATGAGGTGAATCATACTAAATAGCCGGTTTCCCTGTTGTTGTTGCACGAGCAATGAGGTGGGGTAGGGACTGTGAGGACTTCGCTGACGTAGACTAGTGTGGATTGATTCAACTCCTGCTGACGCACCCTCCAAGAACCTGCAAAAAGGGACAATAATCCTTGTTGGATTATTTCCCCCTCCGATGCTTAAGTAAGTATTTGTAAAAGAAAAAGTTGATTAAGTAACAATAAACAACAAGTAAATAATTTTAGAGAGAGGTTTTAGTCAGAAGTTTTCCTTGATTATTGTAAGTTTTCTCTTAATCTTGAATGTAATAATAATGAGGATTTTGAGGGGTATTTATAGCCTCAAGTACAATCCTCTAACCAATGAGAACACAACACTTGTCATCATCTCCTTAACTCTTTTCCTTCATAAGCCTTATGGGCTTATGGCATTAGGCTTTCAAGGCCCAATGGTTTGTTTTGGATCTCCTTTAAACAACGAATTGGAGTTCGACACGTGGCGGGGTGTAATCTTCCCTTTACTTGTTCCAATATACATGTGGCCTAGTCATATGATAACATGTGGATAAGTAGGACCTACTCATGGTAGACTCATCATTGCCACGTGGCAGTCCCACGTTGACATTTAGCACTAGATAGATGGACACGTGGCCCATTCAGAGGTTGACACATGGTAGCTTACTTGGCATGCCACATCATTTGCCCCTCAGATGGGCTGATGGATCCATAATCCATAACCCATCTGATTAAATCAGATTGGGCCTTGCTGTGCAGGCCCATTTACCTTTTTTACCTTTTTGACATTTGGGGGGGGGGGGGGGNNNGGGGGGGGGGGGGGAATTGAAGAGCTTCAAATTTTCCCCCTTTTTACCCTCTCCCCTCTTCTTTAAATAGAGGTGAGAAGTAAAATAAAATTTTCACAGCATTCTTTGTAAACTTTTGAGAGAGAAAGTAGTGAGAGAAAGTAATAGAAAGTTGAGAGCATTTCAATAGGCGATTTTCGCTGAGTTGTTAGGCGATTTCAGGCGAGTTTAAAATAAGGCGAAGCTTAGCCAGTGAATAGTATTTTTAGATCTCTTTCCTTTTAGCAACTTCTTACTCAGGTAATTATTACTTGATCCGGTCTCATTTTATTTTTCTTTACTTATTCTTTCCTTATATCATGTCTTCTAGTTCATCTTCCCCCCATAATGCAAGTAATCCGTTCTTAATTGTTCCTAGTAATAATCCAGTAGGGGTAGGTCAGGGTTCATCACCTAGCTCTTAATATTCTATTGCCCCAAATGTTCTTTCTTTGTTGGGGTCACCAATTATTCCATTCCTTCTTGTGCAGATGATATGGCAAGAACTAAACAAACAGCTTCCCGGATCTTGACCAGCAAGGACCCTGCAGATTGCATGGAAGAAATGGAGAGATCTGCAGATGAAGCCGAATCAAGACACTCGGCTACAGAATCGGAGACGGAGGTCACTGCACCTCCTCACAAACCCATCTCCTATCCCACACCAGAGACTGCTCTGGTGAGATGGTATGCCATTAAGGACATTAATATTGTTCGGTATGGCAATTCTTTCATTAACCACAAAAGTTTTCAACTTGTTCTCCCTAAGAAGGGAGATTCTCTTTTAAATGTACCAGAGGGATGCTTCGGTGTCTATATGTCCATGATTGACATGGGCGTCTCCATCCCCTTTCTTCCTTTCTTTTTAAATCTACTTACTCGCAATGATTTAGGTATATGCCAACTAACTCCAAACTCATGGCAGCATATTGTAACTTATGCTGCTACATGTAAATTAAATAACCTTAGGCCTTCTTCTTCTGCTTTTGTACATATGCATAAATTGACTAAGGCTACCGGGTGTAAACAAGGTTGGTTTACACTGGGCATAGACGATGAGTATATTACCTCCATAGAGAAGTCTAATAAGCACTAGTACAAAAATTCGATTTTGCTGCGCTTGATTTGCTGCGGTTTTTGCTGAACCGCAGCAAATAATTTGGTAAAACAAATAATGAGCCATTATTTGCTGCTGTCTGTGATAATTTGCTGCGGTTAACAATTGTTCAGCCAAATTTTTTTTTTCGTTTTAAATTTTTCTCTTTCTTTAATTTCTTCCGTTATTCTCCTTCTTTTTTTTTTTGTTCAGCCAAATAACCTTTTCTTTCATTTTCCTTCTTCCTTCCCTATTTCTTCTCATTATCACTTTCCTCTTTCTTCCCTATTATCTAAACTTCCTTCTTTCTTCTTTCTTCACGCGGCCACCATCACCACCAACAAATCTTCTTTCTTCCATCTAAACTTCCTTCCTTTTGTTTGTCCTTTTGTTCCACCAACATTCTCCTCCATTCTGTTCATCGTTCGTCGTTGTCCGCCGTCGTCAGTCGTTGTCCGCCGTCGTCAGTCGTTCCTTCTGTTCCGTCACGCGGCCACCGTCGTTCCTTCTGTTCCACCACCAATTTTCCTCAGTCGTCAATCGTCGCCATCAGTGGTCCTTCGAAAACCCTAAACTGGTATTTTGAAAACCCTAACTTTTTATTTTTGATTTTTTTGCAAGCAATTTCGTTTTAATTTTTGCAGCCAATTGTAATTCAGACATTGCTATTTTTTTTTTCCTTTTGATTGATTATGAAGTTAATTTCTATTGAAATTTAGATTGAATTTGATTTGCATTGCTTCTATTGTGAATGAGTATTTGGGATTTTAATTCATTTCATGATAGAGGAAAAGCGTTTGGGTGTTTACAACCTTGTTCAGTTTATACACAAATAACAAAACCAAAGCGTTCATGGATTTTTTAATATTTTTTTTTAGTTTCGATTTTTTAGTTTATACTCTGTTTGAGGTTTATTAGTGATGAAGAAGCCGAAAAGTTGAATGCTAAACTTGTTGATGATGAAGGATATTGTAATACCCCGTAATTTTATACACGTTATAAAATTAAAATAGTATTTATACGTACATTTTACGTATTTTAAAGGAATAAAAGTATTTGAAAATAATTAATTAAAGGAATTTAATTAATTACGGAGTTTTATTTACTTTATTTTAAAGAAATAAATTTTTATAAGGTCATAAAATAATTTTTATGAAGGTCTTAAAATGTGTGAAAATATTTTGTAAGGCTTTTAAAAGTGTTTTTAATGGGTTGCCATGATTAGTTTAATTATGGGCCCAAAACTAATCCCACTTCAATTAGACCTTTTGGGCTTTTCCTAAACCAACTCTAAATCCTTTTGGGGCTTTAAATAGTAAATTCATGTAGAGTTGGAGCATGAGCGCTGGCCCATTGTAGTTTTCTTAGTTTTGTTGACTTTGCTAATCTATTTATTGTTAAAGTTAACTGGTGGATTTTCAAGTTTAAAGTATTGGTTTGTAAGGGTCGTAATAAGGTCAACGGTCATAAAGATTACTTTGGTTTTCTTTAGAGATGACACGGGTCGGAGCGGAGCGAATTATGTAGGATCCAACCCGACTCCGACGTGTGTCGGATTATTTAACGGAGTTGGGGGCGGATTTTCGGGCGGAGTCGAAGCGTATTGTTTTCCCCCGAGTTAAGCGGAGAAGTCGGGCGGAGTGTTGACATCTCTAATGATAAGTTGATAACCATTTGTAGAGGGGCATATATGTGTGTACTTGTACATTAACCCATAATTTATGTCGTATTAGTTTAGTAGAAATAATATAATGATATGCTAATTAATAAATGATAATAATATTATTATTACCTAATAAGTAGAGAAATAAAAGCGCAGGAGGTTGGAGTCAAAGTCGGATGACTGTCGGATAACTCGGATGATTTTTAGCATCCGATCCGACTTAAACTCGGAGTCAGATTTTTTGGCGGAGTCGGAGCGGATTATTTAAGAAGATTAGAAGGCGGATTTTTTTTCTTGGATCGGCGCGGGGTAGGGTCGAACTCGGCCTGAAATGCCATCCCTAGTTTCTTTTTGTTTTTGACTTTGGTTGCACTTTTGAGATTTATTTTGAGTTTTAATTCGTTAATGTAAGACTTCCGTGTAGTACTTGATAAATAGGATAGCCGTCTCATGGATTATGGTGGAGAGTACATTTGGTTTTTCCTGGAATAGGAAGTACATTTATTATGGTTTTATATTATAATTACATTATATTTGGGAGATCCTAAGGGAGGCAAGTATCCCGCGCCACCCACTTTCCACGGTGTCAGACATGGTTGCACTTGCCTTGAACCCTGTCAGCACATTGTTTACTAATGCTAAGTTCAAATATCTAATCATCACTTCAAACACGTATCGCTGTATGTGTTAATCTAATTGTCCTCACGTTATTGGTATCCGGCATCATGATTCACGAATTACAACATGCAGCATGTGATGTAATTAATACCGACGACAAAATAAAATTTTTTTTAATAATATTTGTACCTGTAATGGTGGTGTCAAATAACAGTGACGCTTTTTCATTTCTTAGTATGTTAGACTTGAGTAAACCAAGTGTTAACCATGTACACATACTATGACCCAGCAGGCCTTAGCTTTATCAACCGCTATTACCAAGACAACCTGTTTTTTTCACCTGCACTGGAGACGCATAGTCGGTCATAGAACCCCGCATTACTGTCCTATAAGGCATACTCAACCGCTATGAAAACGTATCTTTTTGGTGGACGTGATATTAGTCCAAAAGATAGTAGATACATGATGTACTTTTCAAGCCTGGGCCAAAGACAACCCACATCAAGCAACTAATATCATTGTACCTGATTGTCGCTCTACAACAGCAGCGTTTGGGTAAAATGGTCGAGCATCTTCCATACCTTGACAGACTTCATATGATCGAGACCACCGTTCTTGCAGTTGATCGTTCGACAACATTGCTATGTTGATAATCTAGTGCTGAGTTAGAACATTACCCCTCTAATACATAGACTCTCCGTCGCACTACCAGGCATTCCCAAATTGGTGACTAAACAGTATAATCCATCGTACCTGTCACGTCACAATGTACATATTAGACCCATAGTATCGGCAGCACACAATAACAAAGGAATACGACCTAACCCTAGGTGTACCTATATCACCTTTATCTGTGCCTCGCCTGCGCTTAAACATCCCCGAGCCAAGTGTAGTTTAGAGTTATTTAGATGTTATGTGTTAGCTAAGACTGGCGGGTTTTAAGGTTTTAATGCGTTTTATCATGTGGGCGCTTCCGGCAGGACAATTTTTATACTCCTTCTTTTGTTCTCCCCTCATTTTGCCCCCCTTTCTTTTTTTTCATTCTCCTTTCTTTTCTCCCCTTTTTCTTTTTCTCCCTCCTCTTCTTCTCCTCCCTTCCTCCGCCCCGGGCTCAGCAAGCATAAATTGGCATCAACAAGTGTCATTTGCGGCGCGTTCCTTGACAACCGCAACAAATAACAACTTTTTTTTTTAGGGAAAGCATGGATTATCTATGGTGTTTTGTAAAACCGCAGCAAATAACATGCTATCCTCCAAAAAAAAACAGGTTGTTATTTGCTGCTACTGCCAAGAAGAACCGCCAGTAAATAACTACTTCCCTCCAAAAACAAAAAAACTGTATTTTGCTGCTTACAATTGGGACCGGAGCAAATAGGTTCTTTTTTTTTTTTTTGTAACGTAATGCTAGATCGTAGAATACATAAAATAATGATTTCAAATATCAAATTTATATATATTAATTAAAAATTAACCAATTACAATGTCACAACTAGTACAATAAAGAAATCATTTCAACTAATAAAAACAAAAATTACATTCCATAATTAGTTTGATAAACTAAAACTTAGTTCATAAATCACTAAAAATCAGCATGTTACATTCAATAGATAGCTACCTACACTCAACAACATAAGGAGGATAGATTACATGCATCACGAGCAATAAGTGTAAGCAACTTAGCAAGCTGTCTCGAACTCGTCAATCTCCGAAAACACTGAAAGGCCCTTCTCGAATTGTTGTTGACGTGCTCAAATTAAAATCCAATAAATAATGAATAGGCACAGTAAAAATTCCATGGAATCAAATCTTCTCATTTTGATAATCAGTTATGGATTTGCAAATTTGTTTCAAAAACCTAAAAATTTCGACGCATCTCCCCTAAATAAAATGGACATGGCCAAAAACTTTTAATGTGATTAACAACCGCCATTATTAAACCAAATAACACTTCTTCTCAAATTTCCACAACAAAACCATACAAAGTCCAATTCGGTTTTTTCGTCCAAGTCAATCCACACATCTGATAAAATCATTCAGCAACATACCAAATACAATATAATCCTTCCATCACACATATAAAAAATTTGATAATGAGTGGATTGATGATAAAGTAGGAAACATCTAATTCGGTTTTTCAAACATACAAAGTCTATTCGGTTTTCGTCAAAGTCATCCAAAACTAATTAAATCATCAACAAACATACCAAAACAATATAATCATTCCATCACAACATATAAAAAATTGAATAATGAGTGGATGAAAAAGTAGGAACGTACATCTGCAAATCCTCCATCTCCGTGCAAACTTGCAACGAGTTATACATAACCTCATGACATAGTAACGCACTCAACACATTTTATTGTTGTTGCACACTAAATGCAAAACATGTGGAAGAATGGTTAATATCCAAATAATTAGACCATTCAATAAATGCTTGGTCATTCAATAAATAGATCATTCAATAAAAATCCAAATAAATGCATAAAGACAACCATAAAAAATCAAGCTAGTTACTAAAAAACCATAAACACAATCTCGATCCAGAAGACTGATTTTCTGAGAATCAGAATTTCAAAAATTCAGTAGATGAAACTGACACATTAGGAATTATGATCTTAAGACACCACAGGATCCAATTATTAAACACCAGCATTATACTGGGGTAGTAGTGACAATCTATCAGAGTACTCAGAACGTCCAGAAATGCTCTAATAAAAATCCTTGCCAACAAAGTGCTACCCACAATGCACGATTCTCAGATACATTCAATCACTAATCACTTAGAGGCCTTAAATGAGCAAGAAGCAGGGCAACATTTGAGTAACACAGAACAATGACTTGCCAGCTTCCAAAATATGCAAGGGGAACGCTGACCAACAACAGCAGAGCAATCCAAACAATTTTGACACAAATACAATCAACTTACCCTCATCCTAAACTCATCAATCTGGAGTTCCAAAACCACAATAAAATGTCCTTAATGATCCTTCATCATCTCTCATAACTAAGGATCCTGTACAAAATAAAACCACGCGATGCAGCTGGAAACAACTACCCATAAGATGGAAAATAGGTGGCATTGACAAGAGGCAAAACAAAACAAATTCGCCATGTATATGTGCTATGCTTACCTCCATCAACAACTTGTTCTGCTCAACAATCCAATCCATCTAACACACTTCCCTCGTCGACAACTTCTCTACAACAATTACTCCATTAAACACCTTCCCTCGTCGACAACTCTCTAACCAACTCAACTCATCTAACACACCTTCCCTCGTCGACAACCTATTATCTACTAACAATCCACTCCAACCAAAATTCAGTAGTAGAGTTTAAAAGAGAGAAATGAAAGATGAAATTGAAACAAAAAAAGGAAATAACAGATCTAAATTGATTGATAACAAATAAGATTGAATTAGATGGAAGAGGGTAAGAGCAGCTTACCAGAAATTGAAGTGAAAGAACGGCAAAAGCAAAAGAAGAAGGAGGAAGGAAGAGATAGTGTGACGGAGAAGGTTACTCGGTTTTCACGCAGTGTTTTTAGTAGTTTTCTACCAAATAAATTTGAAGTGAAGCGAGATCTGAAACTTTGCAAACTTCTTGATGTTGTTTCTACCACAGAAGCTGCTTCAATGGAGGAAAAGAATCAAGAGTCGCGCTTCAATGGAGTGGGAGAGCGAGAAGAAAGGGGGGGGGGGGGTGAGCGTAATACGAGATGGGAGGAAGAAGAATAAGAAATGGCGAACATGGCGGTGAAGGATGGAAGGTTTGGCGAAGAAGGAGAAGAATAAGAATGGAGAAAGAAGAAGTTTGTGGGTGAATTGATGGCGAAGAAGGAGAAGGAGAAGAAGAAGGTTGGTGGTGGAGAGCGAGTTAGGTTTTAATTGTGCGAGTTAGGAGAGAATGGGAAGAAGAGTTGTTTTTAAGTTTAACAAGGCAAAACTTCATATTGTGCCGATTCACTGACGCAGCAATAAATAAAAAACGTAGAAAAACATTATTTTCTGTATGGTGTCATGGTTCTAGATGGTTATTCATCAAATATAAAAAAAATACATGTGTTAATGGAAACCCCAAGCTAATTGGGTTAAAGTTCATGATTACCATGTGCTTATGGAACAACTTTTGCTTATGGCTATTCGAAAAGTGTTGGCAATGCTATACAAATTAGTGTCTTCATAAGCGAGATTTGCCGGAAAGAAATTGACCTTTGACGTTATATAAGCTGTAAAGTGACCTTATCATAACTGTGTCATTTAGAGATTTTTTCCTCCTCGTTTTTTTCGACATATGATTCATTAATGGGCATTTGGTTAGAGAAATAGATTGGTGGACCTGCCTATTTAAGATATATGTATCCAGTCGAAAGGTTTATGAAAAGATGAGGGGGATGTGAACATGGAAGTGAACCGGAAGGTTGCATTGTGGAAACAATATTTATTGAAGAAGCAATGAATTTTGTAGTCAATACCTACCGGAGTCAAAGCATAGTGTAATACCTATATTTTCACGTGTTTTAATAATTATATTCATATTTATGTGAATATTTTAGTATTTTGTTGAAAATTAATTTAAATAAATATATTAAAGAAGAAAATATAATTCATTGCTACTTACAATAACTATTTTTATGTTTTCAAAGTTTATAAAAATTTTATGTCACTTTGAATTTTATTAAAATATTTAACAAGTTTCTAAATGTAAAATTTCAAGTTTTCTAAATTGTTGAAACAAGTGTAACACCGTGTGTATTTTCCTAACTTTACTTCTCATTGTTCTGGAAAAAATGTTAAAATTTATAAGTATTATACTTATAAAACTACTAAATATGGAAAAAACCAAAGTATTACCGCCAACATGATAACGGCTAGGCATTTATCAAAGTATACAACGGAAGTCTTAAAACTAAAGCAATTTAAAACATAACTTCAAAACAACTTCAAATAAAATCAACTTTAAACTTATTACACTAGGAAAAGGCTTTAAAAATAAAATAAGCTACAAAACACAACAAACGCTCTCACTCCATCCATCATGAAAAGACTTATGCCCACTTGTACCTGTGGCTTTTCTTTTACTAGACAACTACTCACACACAGTGGGTCATTGTAGGGCCAAGTCCAAGACAAAGCCAAGCACACAAAACAAACAGTCAGCCAAAGCTGAGTACATAACTACTAAAGACTATGCAACAACAATAGGAAATAAAACATGCACTCAACTTACCTTTGACAACCTTTTTCTTGTAACATGGACTCAATTAAATTAATTCATATATTAAAATTATGGATCCTGCATCGAACGGGTTTTCTCCTTAAAATCATGCCCTATTGGGCACCAACTTGGGAGCAACTCCAAGAAGGTAATACTATATCACATACAAAATAACGGATATCTAGCGTATTAAAATAGAAAAAAAGTAAAGACAATATAAAAAGAGTACAACGTCTGTACTCATTAGAAGTCATAGATCATGTCCAAACGACCCCTCATTGTTATACTCAATGTATATACGTTCCAGAAGTTTTGATGCAAGTCCTCTTACACTTTACGTGATTTAACAGGTTAGAAATGTTATGATTCTCATGCAAACCACATAAAGACATGCATCAAATCACATAAGCCAATTTAATTATCTTCAGTTTAGGTGATTCCAATAAAATTAATGTGTTGTCCTTTAATTAACTGGGCCTCCTGTACCACACATTAACGTGAGTGGCTAATAACTTGCTTTCTGCTTGACCCACACATTAAACTGTGAGTGACAACATGTTAAAAATAAATGCTCATAGCTTCTTTAATTGTGTGAATAAATTCACAACTACCTTCTTGTTGATTAAGTAACTAACCAACTTAAAATAACTTCTTCCTAATCAATAAACTATTGGCCAAATTAAACTGATCATAACATTCCAATCAAGCTTTATAAAATTCAAACCTTTATTTACATGGAATGTCATCATACTTTAAAAAGATGCTACTAATAAACTTGCCATGCACATAAATTATGATTCAAAACAAGCATACAAGAATTCATGTAATCAAGAATTGCTCAAGCATGCATTCTAACTCTTGGTTTGTCTTTAGTACTTATGTACCTTGTAAAATAACTGTGCTCAGCCACAACTTCTAAAACGTGGACTAGTTCAAAGTCTCCTACATAAGGAAAAACCGAAACTGAATTAAAACCGTGTGAGTACATTCTACAACAACTATAACGAATTTCTATATCGGAAACTTTGTCCAAAACTTCCTTATATGGTCTCTATTCAATTCCATACTTCACTTTTCTTTCTATTGTCAATACTACTTAGTTTCGAGACTTATTCTGCTTATAAAACCTTAATAAAATTTTATACCACTTTAGAAAAGTGACAGCAATCTAAATTTATCAAAACTCTTGAAAACTTCCGAAAACAACACAAATGATCATACAATGTATTACTTAGTTTATATGATCAATTTATGCTAATTACATACTTTAAAAGCCTAATTATTAAATTTTAAATTTGGACAACATGTAAACATGCTTAAAATCACTTTTAGACTTCATAAAACATATTAAAAATTATATGTAACATCATAGAATTCATATGTGATCATACTAGCATAATATGAACACTAAAACTTAATTTAACTTGTTTTTATTAAAATTTCAGATTTATTGTAAACTTTAAAGTCATGAAAAACTTATAAAAACACCTAATATTCATGCTAAAACACTTCTACAATCTACTAACATATTTATGAAATCAATCTAGGCTTTAGAACCATTTTTTCGTATGCCAAACATGTTCATAATATTTATTCAACTCAAATTCATGATTATAAAATTTGGACGCTTTATAAATTAAGTTTAAGACCCTTAAAAATCAATTAAACTTAATAACATTATCATAAATTCACCCAACAATAATTTATGATCATAATATCAAAGTTTAGAACATAAAAACATCATAAAATCAAACTCATTAATTTTTAAACCTAATCTAAATTTCATAACAACAAAATAAATTCATGCTTTAAACAATTCATACTTATACCAAAACATGATTAAACTTATAAAAACATGATTAAACATTATTATGAACATGAATTTGCAAGATTGAATCAAAGAAAGAAGTAGAAAAAATTTTTATATAAAGAGGTTCGAAATATTACCAAAGTCGGGGAGGAGGTGTAGCGTGGTGGCGCAGTGGGGTCCAGGATGGCACGGATCCCGAGGTAAACCCCTTTTTTTCTTCCGATTTTCGGAACAATAGATTTCTTTTCTTTTCTTTTTTTTTTCGGAAAACTCAAATTCTTTTTTTCTTTCTTTTCTCTCTAGATTTTGGAATTTAATGACTAGTATGATCATGAAAAGTCTAAATTTTAGGTTTTATAGGGTATTTATAGGCCCCAAGTAGGATTTTGGTGAGGCCCATAATACATCCTAAATAGATAGGAAAACTTTGAAATCTATTTTTAGAAGCTTTTAAAATATTTTTAACCATTAAAATATTATTTAAGAACACAAATAACTACTTTCAACCAAAAACTTGTTATTTATTTGATTTTTATTAATTTCTTTTTATTTATATATTCCTATTGAACATAACTTTTCAATAAAAATACTAAAATTATACGAATAAAATACAAAAATACTTTCTTAAATACGTGAAAATGTGGGTATTACAGCTAGGGCACAAAAGTAATTCAATCACTAAGGGTATTTATGTAATTTCACCAAAACCTACTTTGGCCCTATAAACCCCTTAAAACCGAATTTTCAGATTTTCATTATGTAATTGAGAGTTAGGATTTCAAAAAAAAGTGATGGGGGAGGGGGCGAAATTTCTCGGAAAAAAAAACTTCGTCCTTCACTGCTCTCTCTTTTGTCGCTCCCCTTCGCCGGTCTCCCCTTGCGCGCGCGCGCGGCCACCAACCACCGTCTTCCTTCTCTTTTGGTATATTTTCGAAACTCCTCTTTATTAAGAAAAAAAAAGTTTTCTTCCTCTTTTTTTTAATTCAATCTTATATAAATTCATGTTCAAAATTAAGTTTAAGCATGTTTCCTGGTTTTAATCATGTTTTATAGAGTTTTGATCATGTCTCTAGGAATTTAAATTTTATGTTTTAAAGTTGTTCATGACATTACAAAAATTAGGGTTTATAAATTATGAAATTTATAGTTTTATGATTTTAACAAGGAAAAATATATAAAAAATAATCCGCTTTGCTCAAAATTATTAAAAGGACCAATCTTTCATTTTATTCATTCAGACCCGTCTTGGACATTGTTTTCCAATTTTGACTCATTAAATAAGTTAACTGTTAAATGAGGTGAATCATACTAAATAGCCGTTTCCCTGTGTTTTGCACGAGCAATGAGGTGGGGTAGGGACTGTGAGGACTTCGCTGACGTAGACTAGTGTGGATTGATTCAACTCCTGCTGACGCACCTCAAGAACCTGCAAAAAGGGACAATAATCTTGTGTGGATTATTTCCCCCTCCGATGCTTAAGTAAGTATTTGTAAAAGAAAAAGTTGATTAAGAACAATAAACAACAAGTAAATAATTTTGAGAAGGTTTTAGTCAGAAGTTTCCTTGATTATTGTAAGTTTCTCTTAATCTGAATGTAATAATAATGAGGATTTGAGGGGTATTATAGCCTCAAGTAAATCCTCTACCAATGAGAACACAACACTTGTCATCATCTCCTTAACCTTTTCCTTCTAAGCCTTATGGGCTTATGGCATTAGGCTTTCAAGGCCCAATGGTTTGTTTGGATCTCCTTTAAACAACGAATTGGAGTTCGACACGTGGCGGGGTGTAATCTTCCCTTTACTTGTTCCAATATACATGTGGCCTAGTCATATGAACATGTGGATAAGTAGGACCTACTCATGGTAGACTCATCATTGCACACGTGGCAGTCCCACGTTGACAATTAGCACTAGAGAGATGGACAAGTGGCCCATTAGAGGTTGACACATGGTTGCTTACTGGCATGCCTCACCTTTGCCCTCAGAGGGTGATGGGATCATAATCCATAACCCATCTGATTAAATCAGAATGGTTATTCATGCTAGTGTGTTGCATTGTCTTTAATGCTTATGTACTCAGCTTTGCTGATTACGTGCTTTGTGTGCATGGCTAATCTTTGTTTGGCCCTACGACGACCCATTTATTATGGCGAGTAGAAGTCTTGAATAAAGAGTAAGCAACAGGTTTCAGGTGGGCATCTAGTCGATCATGCTGGGATTGAGTGAAGAGTGTTCATGTTGTTTTAGTATTTGCTTAAAAATTAAGTGACTATTATGCTATTTATTATATCATGATGGATTAACGTTGTTTTAAAGATATTAAATATTATTTGGTTTGAAGGGCCGTTATGTCGGTTCCAAGTTGTTATAAAGTATCATGGGATTTGGTTTTGAAGTTTATTTTAATTAAGTTGTTTTGGTTTGTTTTTAAAAGTTAAGTCTTCCGCTGTAGTACTTTGGTAAATGCCTTAGCCGTTTTCACGGTGGCGGTAATGCTTTGGTTTTCTAAAGTAGTTGGGGCTCGATTATTTTATAAATGTTTTCCGGAAATGTTAGTAGTTTTAGGAAGGAGAAAACCAGGGTGTTACAGATATCCTACTCTTATTCGCCCTATGCTTCCTTCTCATGTTACTGGTGGTTTTTGGGTGGTATAGTTTCCACCTTGTTGCTCTAAACTATTTTTTTAATAGATTAATTATTTATGTAATTTTGGTCATATAGAGACTTAATTGTGTGTGTTTTTATATGTTTGTGAGGTGAGAATAGATTCGAATTTATCTATTAAGTTCTTTTGCTTGGCTTTGAATGTTTTTGACTTTAATTTTATGGTTTAGTTAAATTATTTTATTCTATGTTACTTACATTAGAGTATCAAAGTTTGTTATGGTCACGTGTCTAACTCGGCTATTTTGTGGAAATTATTGCGTAGTACATGATTTTGGTACAAAATGAAATGTGCTACCCATAATTTGACTTAATTATTTTGTGAATACCTTCCATGGTTGCTGCCCAAAATGATGTGTCCTAACCATATCTAAGGATCGTAAATGAATGTCCTAGATTAAAGGAGTCGAGGTTGGTTTCAGTTAAACTATTCATGCATGATTTTGTGATTTTGATTTCAATTGATCTTACAAGTTCTTTTAACTGTTCTTCGAGTTTGCAAGTTCTCTCTCTCTCTCTATATATATATATTTAATTTGGGTCTAAGGTGACATGTGTTGTTTTAGTCAAAATTGATGAATGTCCATTAGAGATAAAAGGCTGATGAAATATTGACATGTTAAAGTAAAATTGTATGAAAGAAAACTATAAATGAAAATGTGTCGAAGTAGCTTAAGTTGACATTTCTTTGTCACTAATAAATTTCGATATTCTAGCGTTTCTAGTGTTTGAGGTTTATAGAGATGGTGACGCTTGCTATTTATAGAATTAGTGGCAGTTTTGTTCAGTTTATAGTTAGTTTATAACTAAGCATTTTAATTATTCTAAGTGATATCAATTAAATTAAATTAAATTAAGTACTAACTACGTTACTAATTCCTCTCTTGAAAGGATACACAAATTGCGTTCTCACTTTGTATGTTTCGCATATGAGGCATATGGCTTCATAGCCAAATGATGAGTGAGTGACTGAATTACATGGTGAGTGAGTGGCAGAGTGCCCAAATTGAGTAAATTATACATTGCATGCCATATCATCTGTTCGAAAAAATACCTTAGCTTTATTGCAATGCATGTATTACTTACTACTTTGTATTAGACAATTGTTAAGTTTTATTTGCTTGTTTAGATTTAGCTGAATTGCAATTTTTGTTCTATAGTTTTTATTTATTCTAGTTGTATTTTTTTCGCTTGATTTGATGTACTTAAATTAAATTTTTTGTTTTTTTTAATATTTGTTTGTTTTGGTTGAGTAAATCGCATTGCTTAATCTACCTGATGATACATTAATTTTAATGTTTGTTTTGCTTGAATTTGTTGATTTACTTTTTCTCTTTTTAAGAAATTGAGGTATTAGGTTCTTTGTTTTAGGGTTTAGGTTCTCATAATTTGTTGTGGGTTGTTATGGGTATTTTTAAGAAAAAGTATTGTGGGTTTTCGTAAGCCATACACGTAATATGCAATTTCAAATTTTTTAGTATGTATTATTATCTATTACAATCTTTAATTTTATTTACACTTGGTATTTATAAAAATGCAATTTCTACTTCATAGCCAAGTAGCTAAGATTAAGTGCCTACTACATATCAAGTGACTTCACACAAAAATATGCCATAAATTAGTTAATTTTATCATCTAGTGTAATTATTTTCATATAATCCTCTGTTCTACATATATTAACCAAGAAAATTCAAAACTTTGAAACTCAAAATCCAGCTAAGCTGGAGCTCCATTTCAAATACTAAAGTCAAAACTCAAATCAATATTTCAGTTATACAGTTAGAAGAAGTGTACATTTTCATTCATTCACAATAAAAATTATCCATTACTAATCCATAGTAATACCTCAGGAGTGGGTGTTTGGTTCAACCCTTTCTAGTAGTATGGAATGGGTGTCGCTATTAATGATGAAAAAGATAAAAAAGTTGGAAGCATTTACCAAGGGTATAGGATTCCATACCTCCCTTGTTAACATATAAGCGATGAGCCAAACAACTTTTAAAAAGAAACGAATTTTCACTCCATACACTATGGTTTCATATTCTAATTCCATCCCATTCCAAGTTTTTGAACCAACATGCTCTTAGTCGCTACTCACAACTCGCAGGCTATTGGAAAACAAAACCAACCTCCCAAACTAACAAGTGTACATGGATTTTGAAAAATTCCTTATGATCTCTCACTACTACGTAATTTGCTTCTTCAATTATAGTAAGCAATTGCTGAACTGATAAACTAATTAAATGTTTATTAAAGCAAGAAGCACATTTTTGAAAGAATTATACACAACCATATATTAAATTTACTATGTTATTGTACTGAATACCTTCAATTGTGTGTTGTTAGTTGCACAAGATGTCAAAGGATCGGTCATGGATGTACAATTGCCGTGATAAGGCAAAATTTGTAGAAGGGGTGTTTGAGTTTTGTGAGCGTGCAGAAGCATATTCACAAACTCAAAAAACCGGAGGGTTTTACTGTCCATGTTTCAAGTGTGCCAATGATCGTGAGTTTGAAAGTATTGTTGAGGTCAGGCTGCACCTACTTCTTCATGGTTTTCGACCTGATTATTATGTATGGAGTTATCAAGGTGAGACAGGAGTCCATGACGGTCCTTCTTCGCGTGGTAATCATCAACATGATGATAGTAGTCATCAACATAACAAGGACTTTACTCATGCAACCAATGATGATGTCTTTAGGAATGATGATTACGAACGCGGTGAAGCGGATCATAGAGTTGAAGAGATGGTGGAGGCCTTGAGAATGGACGAGGCTTTGAATCCATTTCAGAGGCCTCTCGAAAGCCTTTGTACCCCGGTTGTACTAAATTGACCATTCTTGTTGCTGTGATGGAATTGTTTAGTGTCAAGTCAGAAAACAATTGGACTGATAGAAGTTTCACAATGTTGCTAGAAAAGCTGAGTGGCATGTTTCCGGATGGCAATGAGCTTCCTAAGTCGACTTACTATGCTAAGAAGCTGATGTGTCCATTCGGCTTAGAGTATGAGAGAATACATGCTTGTCCAAATGATTGCATATTGTACCGAAAAGATTATGAGTTGTTGGATAAGTGTCCAAAGTGCAATTTGCCACGTTATGACCGACAAGGGGCACGGGGTAAAGCTGGTCCGCCGTCCAAGGTTTTGTGGTATCTCCCAATAATACCAAGATTCAAGCAGTTTTTTTCAATTAGTAAGGATGCTAAGAATCTAAGGTGGCATGCGGAGGGTAGAAGGGTGAAGGGTTTGCTACAACATCCAGCTGATGGTCCGGAATGGAAGACTATCAACAGGAAGTATAAGACATTTGGAGATGACTATCGCAATCTCAGGCTTGGGTTGTGCACCGATGGAATGAACCCTTTCGGTACTCTTAGTTCAAAGCATAGTTCATGGCCGGTAATTTTAACGATCTATAATCTTCCACCTTGGTTGTGCATGAAAAGAAAGTACCTTATGCTATCACTTCTTATTTATGGTCCAAAGCAACCCGGTAATGACATTGATGTGTATTTGGAGCCCTTAGTTGATGACTTAAGAAAATTATGGGATGAGGGTGTTTTGGTGTATGATTCCCATGCAAAGGAGACTTTCACGTTGCGTGCAATGCTTTTGTGCACTGTCAACGACTTTACAGCTTATGGTAACTTATCTGGGTACAAGAACAAAGGGATGAAGGCTTGCCCTATTTGCATGGACGATGGTGATTCTACATGGGTGGGTAAGTATGTTGACTGGTGTCATCGAAGATTCCTTCCACCTAACCACCCTTTTCGGAAGAAAAAGAAGGCATTCAATGGGATGGTTGAGGATCGTGTTGCTCGTCGTCCATTAACTGGTTATGAGGTGTATTCACAGGTTAAGGGGGTTCAAACCATTTTTGGGAAGCCGAATGTCAAATATTCCGGGTTGTGGAAAAAGGAGTCTATATTTTGGCAGCTTCCATATTGGAGAGATTTACAAGTCAGACATTGTCTCGATGTGATGCACATCGAGAAAAATGTTTGCGATGCCATACTTGCCACCCTTTTCAACATTCCGAACAAGACTAAAGACACTAAAGGAAATCGGGAGTTCTTGAAACAAGTTGGAGTTCGNTAAGTTGGAGTTCGATCCGAGCTCTGGCCTCAGCTGAAAAAGAGTAAAAAAAGGAAGAATATGGAGGAAGATGTACCATCACAAAAAGGAAAGGGGAAGGAAAAGGTGCAACAAAGTTCAAATGAAGAGAAAAAAACCTACTACCTTCCTCCAGCTTGCTACACAATGTCGAAACAGGAGAAGATACACTTCTGCACATCTTTATACAACTTAAAGGTGCCGTCAGGGTATTCTTCTAACATGAGAAGATTTGTGACTTTAGATGGTGAGTTGATGTTATCTAGTATGAAATCACACGACTGTCATGTTATGATGCAAGTGTTTTTACCAATTGCAATCCGTGGGATTTTACCTAAACATGTTAGGTACACCATCACCGCTATGTTCCTTCTTCAATACACAATATGTAGCAAAGCACTAGATCCAACTATGTTGGATACCCTCCAAGCACGTGTAGTTGAAACTCTTTGTAAGTTTGAGATGTATTTCCCGCCTGCATTCTTCGATATAATGGTCCACCTAATTGTACATCTCGTTCGTGAGATTAAGCTTCTAGGTCCTGTGTTCTTGAGATGGTGCTATCCTTATGAAAGACATATGGGGGTCTTAGGTAACAAGGTGACGAATCCTGCAAGACCAGAATCTAGTATTGTTCAAGGGGTCATCAGTGATGAGGTCGGAAATTTCATAGCAGAATACGTTGCAGGTGCACATCCTATTGGTTTGCCTAAAACTCGTCATGAATGGAGGCTTGATGGTAAGGGTACTATTAGGTCAAGAACGAGTTTGGCGAATATGACAGTCCTCAACCAAGCTTATTTGTAAGTGTTACATCATATGGCAGAAGTTCATCCTTTTCTTACTGAACATTGGCATATCTTAAAGACTCAAAATCCAGGGATATCTGAAAGGGCATTGTCTAATTTGCATAATAAGACATTTATTGAGTGGTTTCACAACCGAGTTGTTGTGGAGAATCTGCAGGGTGTGACTGAAATGGTGAAGTGGTTAGCTTATGGTCCTCGGGAAACCATTACAAATTACGAGGGTTATGATATAAATGGGTACTCATTCTGGACCACTTATCAGGATCAAAAGTCCCCATGTGTGCAGNCTACTCATTTTGGACCACTTATAAGGATCAAAAGTCCCCATGTATCAAGAATAGTGGTGTATCCTTGTTGGCATCATCAACCTTTTATGCTAGTGCAAAGGATCAAACTCCGGTAGATGCTACGGTAATGTACTANGTAATGTACTATGGCCAAATTGCAGAAATGTGGGAGTTAGAGTATTGTACCTTCAATGTTTGTCTTTTCAAATGCAAATGGGTAGATAATAATCGACGTTCGATAAAAAATGATGACCCGTGTGGTTTCACTCTTGTTGACATGACTCAAATGCGTGAGGGTCCTGAGCCTTTCATACTTGCGGGGCAAGCAAAGCAAGTTTTCTACGTAACCGACCCTGCTGACTCAAAATGGTCTATAGTGTTGCCGGGGAAACGTNAGACCCTGTTGACTCAAAATGGTCTATAGTGTTGTCGGAGAAACGTAGTATCCTCGGCATCGGAGATGTTGACGATGAGGAAGAGTATGACGCTTTTGAGGATTCTTCACCTTTTATTTGTCCTAAAACAAGTGTTGCCGAATCGGTTGCTAACGAGTCCAATTACCTGCGTGAAGACCACGCCGAAGGGATACCTGATTCCACACCTGATCAGGCTGCTGGTCAGCAAGCATCTTCTGCTGACAGGGGTGTGACGAAGTCGACAACACCAATGTATCTAAAGTACAATAATGTTGGCCAACCATGCGGTGAGTGGCGAAAAATGTATGAGAGACATATCGACATTTGTATGAGAAAGCTATCTATTTTGCTGAAGTGGGAAGACGTGGAGGATGGCTAAGCCGCTATGTGGCAAGATACTGTGGTATGTCCTTGTTGTGTAGAACATGTTTATATTTATGGTTTAACTGGCAATTGGCTTAACTTTAATGTAGAATATGCTGAAACATATTTGTTTTAGTAGAATTTGTTCCATATCGAAGTTGATGAGGCTAAGAGGCAACTTTTTCTCTCGGCCGTAGCGGGGAAAGATTTAGAGATTTTAAGTCTAAACTTGTGAGTGGGTGGATCACCAAAAAAAGGAAGCGATCAAAGATGGAAGCTAATAAGATGCCATACGATATTTACCCTCACATATAGAGCAAAGAATGGGAGGCCTTTGTTGCAAAGAAGACAACTCCGGAGCAAGTAGTAAGTATATCACTAACCATCGTATCTGTTGTTACATTAATCCTATGTTTTACTAACCATCATTTGCCTTTTTATTTGGAAAGGAAAAACGCGCTATTGCTTCGCAAAGTGCCTCGCAAAAGAAGGCCTATCACCGCATGGGGCAGAAACCGTATGAGCGGTCAAAAGATGATTGGAAAGAAGAAGGTTTTTATGAAAAGGTGGTGTCGTGTGTTGGTGAAAAGGAAGCCACCTCTTCTTCATCTGTTACGGTAATTGGCTCAAATTGCGTGGTAGATTGGTACTGTTCTTTACATGCTCGAGATGCAAGTGGGAGGTGAGTGATTGTAGACCCTGAGTTGAAGAAAGTGGCAGATGCTGTGGTAAGAAAATTCGTTTTTTTTTTTGCTATTTTTGTTTGATTTTTGCTATTTTCGTTTGTTTTTGGCTATTTTCGTTTTTGCTATTCTTCGTTTGATTTTTGCTATTTTTCGTTTGATTTGTAGCTACTTTAATTTGATTTTACGTTAATTAGTTTGTAAAGTCTCCGAATATAGCTGTTACTGATAAGGTAGAAAAGCAAGGTTAGCTTTGGTAGTAAGCAACATCGGTAGTATACTAGGTATTTCATGCCAACTAATTTTTAGAAATCCTACCAATTCCTATTTACCTTTTCTAATACCAAGATTTAATTAAAATAGAACATAAAATCAAGATTCAATTAAAATAGAACATTAATATTACTTGATTGAATATAATATCAAGATTCAATTTTGTATCTATAACGCAGCTTGGAACGAACAACGAGGGTGAATCTCAAGGTCAGAATCCTTCCCCTGCAGCAGGACTTTCCCCGGACCACGCAGGACGCGTGAAAGGTTTGGGAGGTGTACGTTTAGGTAAGCGAAAGGCATTTGGACAGGACAAGTCAGGAAGTAGTTCTTCAAAAACGAAGATTAGTCCAGGGGGAAATGGAAAAAATGGTGGAGGAGTTGGTCAAAGAAAAGTTCAAAGCTCTATGTGAGAAGGTGGGAATTCATGATGTAGATTCACCTAATGAAGATGAAGTTCATGACAAGTCAAGCCGACGAAAACAGACTTCCCGAGCTTCAAGTGAGCCTCCCATTCCAGATGTGGAGGTAATGGTTACTAACCATTCAAAATACTTTTAACTTCATTTTCTAATATTTTACACTTCATTTTTTAATACTTTTAACTTCATTTTTTGATCATATGGCCTTCAACTTTAATTATTTTGCAAGAGGAAACACCATGCACAATGCTTCTCCGGGATCCACGAGGTGGAAATGGTGGTTTACTGGTGGTTGCATTTGGCCATCTTCAACCAACTGTCCAGGCCCAAGTCTCGCATCTCCAAGCTGTTGATGTAGCCAATTGTAAGGTGTCGCTTGATTCTATTGTAGACGGATGGGAAGATGTAATACTTCCCCTTCCGCGGCCAGAGTGGGGATTGAATACTTTAGGAGAAGCACGAGGGAGTTTTGTAACGTGGACTCGGAAATGGGTGCGGTTTCCAAAAGAGGTGATTTAAACCCTTAAATAAAATTGATTAATAGTAATTTTCCAATTATCGGTTTAATCCTTTTTATTGTCCTTCTCATATATATGTTAATGTGAATAAAGGGGAGAGCTGAAAGAGAACAAGAAAAACAACACGGGAACAGAGATTCCGCAAAAGAACAAAAGGATGGCCTGAACAACAAGATTTCCTCGAAAGGTTCAAACAAGGAAGATGAAGATGAGGTGTACAAAAATGTGTCACCCGCGTGTCAGTGGCNGCATCCACGTATCTGTGGCTACATGAATGCACCAAAGATGAGCTGGAATAGAATCCTTTATAGGTGTGGTTGAGCAAGGATCAATTCCACTACTTTGAGGATGCTGAGACATGTGTAACGAAAGCTGATGTTTATGATTTCCTCGTTGGGGAGATGTTGTCTTTGTCAGTGTTGCAAGCGTTCATGAGGTTACTGCTNGTCAGTGTTGCAAGTGTTCATGAGGTTACTGCTTTCTCCGTACCTTTTTAATTTTAAATTCCATGCTTTTTACTTACAAAACTAATTGAAGCCCATTTTTACATAATTCATGTATGTTCTATTTCCATAAGCTGCCTCTTTAATTCTATTGATTTTGTTTGAATGACTGTTTATGAGATGCAGCAACTTGTACACTAATGTTTTCCCTTTTTTTTCCACCTTAATTAGTTGTGTTTACTTAGATTTGGCTGGAACCAATACCATGAACAAGGTGGGGTGGTTGTGTCCTCAAGAGATCTATGAGGATCGATGTCTAAAGAGCAAAGGTGATGTGAAAGCGTACCTTGAAACCGCCATCGAAGAAGCAATTCGAGCGAAAAGGAAGTTCATTATCGCACCGTCACTTGAGGAGTAAGTCTGTTTCACTTTCCCATTGTTTCTCCCCCACCCTTATTATTCCTTCTCTTGTTTCACTTTCCCATTGTTAATTTCACTTTCCCATTTTTAGTTTCGATTTCCAAATGTTGTGCTTTCTCTTGTTTGGCGTAGTTCACATTGGGTGCTTTTGTTGATATCACCTTTGACGTACAAGGTGTATCAATTTGATTCTTGCCGTCCTCCGTCGCCACGTAGATTATTGATTATGATGTGGGTGAATAGGTAAATTATAACGTCAACCAAAAATCTTTTATACTAGAAATGTAAGATATAACGGCTCCTTACCTTCGCTTATTTTTTTTCCTCCGTATAGTGTCATGAAGAGGATACGCACAAGCACAATGATTCCGAAGTTGATATCAGTTGAGGTACGGACATCCAAATCCTATACATTTGTGGTGGTTGCTTACTTTGTCATGCAAATTTTTTATTGATTTTTTTTTCGATGTCCTATGTACTTCAAAGTGCGCGCAACAGCAAAACGGTACTGATTGTGGGTACTAAGTAATGCGTTACATGCATGACATCATCTCAAGATATAATGAGTCAGATGATCTTGAGGAGGTAACTATTGCAATAATTTTTAGAAGGCAACATGCTGCTTTGGGTTTGTTTTCTTAGTTTTGAATGCTGGTATGGGTTTGTGTTGTTGGTTTTGTCGGTTGGTTTGGCCTGTTTTAGCCAAAGCTTAGATAACTTTGATGATACCGGTTGATTTCTCCCTTTTAAGTCCAAACTATATTTTGAAGTTCATTTGTGTTTTGTTGGTTTGGGACTGGATAAAACAATATCAATATTGTCCTTTCTATCGAATGCAAATCTTCTCCTATTTAATTTAGATGAGTAGGTCAGGAATAGCATATCATTATTTTTTCTTCGTGTAGAATTGCTTTCGATTGATAAATCCTCAGCAGTCATCTTAATTTGCAAAGACCAAGCAAGTCTATAGCATTTTGTAGCATATTAAACATGCTGATGAGATAGTAGAGTTCAAGTAGTATATTATAGCATATTGATAAAAGCCTCCGTCTAAAGATTCAACTGAAATTTTCAAATGGCTCACGAGCATAGATATGCGATGACCAATGCTCCCAAATCCTGGGCTGCACATTTGTGGAAGAGAGAAAATAATGGGAATTTTATCTTTGTGGAAAAAACATTAAAGGTTTCCATGAATATATTTCAGGCCTTTAATGTATTCTTTTCCTATACCAGAGATCCATTATTTCTTCTATATGTGTTATGTGCAGAACGATGACCAATGCTCCCAGAACCTGGTTTTCATATAAGTCAATCACTATTTTCAGGTTCATAGCATGGTTTATCCAGAAAGTTTGCTGCTGCTGTGTTTTCGATTGCTGGTGGTCTGTTTTGGACAATTTTGGGCGGTTTTTTGGACGCTTTAGGTCTGTTTTGGTTGCTGGCTATGGGACTGTTGTATTGATGGTTTGTCTTATTTCTCTGGATTTGTGTTGAGTTGTTTTGGACTGTTTTGGACGGTTTATTGGATTGCGTGTCTGTTTTAGTCTGCTAGTCTGTTTTGATTGCTGCTGCTGCTTTTGTTGTTGTTCCCGTCAAACAAAGCGGGGGTGCTGTGATTGTGGTATGTATGGCTAGTATGGCTTGGGACTGTCTGAATAAGCTAAGGGGCTGCTTTGAGGAAAGCCGGTGAAATCAGCTCTGTTTAAGACAACAACGCAAAGCAGCGGCTGATCTGTTTGTAAACTTAGGAGAGTAGTAAAATCTGGTCTGTTGAGGGCTGGTCTGTTTTGTGAGGGGTTGAGGTGCAGCAGCGGCTGATCTGTTTAAGGGCTGCGGTTGTTGCTGAACCCTTGTTGCAGTTTTACGCTCGCTAAGCTATTGGTACTATTCAGGTTTAGGTGTTTGTTTTATGAGCCATGAGTTGTGTGTGTATGTTGGAGTTATTAAGGGGGTAATTGGTTGCGTCTTGTGTTTCTTAGTTGTTCGTTTATGTGTTCAATGTTGCAAGTGTTCGTTTAACATGCACTTATGGTTTGTGTGATTTCTATTAAGGAAGTATCATTAAATTGGTTTTAAATTATTATTTATTAGGTATTGACAAAGGCTACATCGGTTCGAGAAGGGCCTTTCAGCAAAGCACAAATAAGCGAGGTTTGAGACAAGGTTGCGACATTCTTGTACCCACATTGTTTATGAAGAAGCTAGGAATATGTCGTACATTCACTTGACTTAGTTATTTATTGAACTTTTAGCTATTTTCCTTAATCAAGAACAATAATAATAATGTTGGCGGTTATATGGTTATTACATTAAGATAACATAATGTGTATTGGTAATTTGTAATAACAATCGATTTATTTATATTATTTGAACTGAATTTGGTTTCGATAAATTGGGTACTAGCTGCGGAATATGATTTGCAAGGTGCGTGGATGATATTAGGAATTAGGAGCATAAAATAGTTTCAAAAAATTACTAAAAAAAAAATAAGTCTTATTTGCTGCGGTTATTCAATAAATCGCAGCAAATAACTCAACTGAAATTGGAGGGAAACAGGACATTTGCTGCTGTTATTTGTTGCGGTTAACTGAATAACCGCGCAAATAACCCTATTTTTAACCGCTGCAAATAAAATTTCATCATTTGCTGCTGCTATAAGTGTTGCGGTTCAAAACCGCAGCAAATACCCGGCAAAAAACCACAGCAAAATGCATTTTTTGTACTAGTGAAGGCTACCTCTTGGCGCGGGGACTTTGTCTACATTAAGTATGATGACCCCGACTTTGAGGCTAGAATGGATAAATGGAACCTAAGCCCCAAGTTCAAAGGCAAAGTAACCAACCCTCCTAAACTCAACACCAATGACCTAGCCATTTTAGATATCTTTAGAAAAAAACTGCTAAATGGAAAGGAATGACTTTTGAGATCCCTTCAAAATGGATTCCCTTCAAATACCTCTTCACTGACTACAAGTTTCTTGAAGCTTGTGGGTTAGTGTATGGTGGTAATGTTGGTAGGGCTTTTTTTTTTTTTTTTAATTTATGACATTCCTTTATTGACTTCATTATCAAATTTGTCTAAGTATAAATAATCTGGCCTTCTATTTTGCAGAGAAAGCTTTGAACGAACTGTCGGACGAGAAGAAGGGAAAGATGGACCAAGCAGAATTCCTTTGACATTTGGCATAGTCCAAAGAAAAGACGCCTCTTCAAAAGAGGCAAACTACAGAGGCATAGACACCGGACTTGCCAAAAGTCATAAGCACCTCATTTGATTCGGCTTCTTTTTATTATTTTATTTTTAATTTTTTATTTTTTTTTAAATAGCATATCTCTCTCTGTAGACAATGTAATTTAAGTTTAATAAATTTTGAAGTTGGTTTGTAAGTGATTAAATATTAAGAAATGGTGACAACATTAATAAATACAATCAATCATATTGATATCGGTTGTGTCAAAAATTATAGGACTTGGATTATATTTGGCGTCATTTAAAAAAGATAAATTCATTGGTTTGAAATGTTATTTGACACATCCGGTGCCATTTCTAGATGCCGGGTGTGCCAAATTTCATTGCACACCCATTAGACTCGGCCTTCTTTGGGATTGCCATTTTTTATGCATTATTTTATTATTTTTATTTAAAAATAAGCACTAGAGACATTCGGTGTCATTGTTTTGACACCGGATGTGCCAAAAAATATTGCACCAAGTTTTGATTCGGTCTCCTTTCGGAAGGCCGGATGCAAAACACATAAATCTGAATTTGGCACATTCGGCATCAATACATGATACCGAATGTGTCACAAATAATTACACTTAGTTTTTATTCGGTATCCCTTAGGAACACTGGATGGAAAGCATGCAGACTTGAATTTGGCACATTCGGTATCTCCAGATGATACCGAATGTGTCAAATGTTAACTTCTATGAATTTTAACTTTTGTAAATTTATTTATAAATACAAGTATTCTATTTCTTTAACATTTTCATCCTTTTTACTGTTATATAAACATTTATTTATATGTATGTGTTTTTTATTTGTTTTTTTTTTTTATCTTACTTTTTAAACTTAGAAGAGACTCGGCCTCCCAAGAGAGGCCGAGATGAATGCGAATTTATTAATGTTTGGCATATTCGGTGTCATTTAATGACACCGAATCTGTCAAATCTCTCTTGTCTTTAATGCAACTCGGTCGAAAGTTCAGTGACCGAGTTAAATATATCATAATGCAGTTTTGGCACATTCGGCGTCATCTATGGATGCCGAATGTGTCAAATCATGTTTTATGTGTATGCAACTCGGTCAATATATTTTACGCCAAATCGAATGTGTTTATGACGAAGGTTTGGCACATTCGGTATCAACTCTTGATGCCGAATGTGTCAAATCAGCTTCTATCTACATGACACTCGGCGTTTGAAAAAGTAAGCGAGTTGATTTTTTGTCAATAATGTTTTGGCTCATTCGGCTTCAACTTATGTCACCGGATGTTTTTAAATCCAAAGATTAACTGCATTTCTAAAACATACCGAGTTGAGGGTGTGTCAATGCAAGTTTGGCACACTCGGCATTCGTTGACATCACCGAATAAGTCAAATTTTTTCAAAATTCCTTAAATTTTCTATAAAACAAGTGGACTTCACTACTTGTTATTTATTTTTTAACAAATTGTAGAACTTAATGCTTTTTCTGATATTATTAAGTAGTGTTTATCCAGATATCTCGTGGATAACCGAATTTAATGTCACTGAATAATTAATTGGCACATTCGGTGCCTTGTTCATTTCACAAGTTTCTGACTTACCTCATTTATTTTGCAGTCAATTAGAGATACCCAGCCTTCCGTGTTGGGTAAAGAGAAAAAGGGCAAGGGTAAGGAGAAGCTAAAGGCTCTCCCTACCAAACAGAAGAGGAAAGAGAGTTCTTCTCCACTCTCAATCAATCCTCCAAAGAAGAAGAGGCCAGCTTCATTGGCCTGCACTGAATCCTCTCCGATCTCAACACCTGCTTAACCTGTTGGGGACAGCCCGTCCTCAAAAGAAGTTCCTTATCGCCGGAAGGAGAAGGCTGTCTGGCCAGCAAAGGGACTTTGTCTTTTACAATCCCTATGAAACTGGGTTTGGCCTGATGGATCCAATTGCTCAGGACGAGGCAAGACGTGCTGGTCTTAATGTTGGGGGAACGGACAAGGATCCCACTCTAAGGGATCCCAATGACCTTCCTCCTACTGACAAGGATCCAGCTGTGGGGATGCAGGAGGCCATCCGGGAGAATATATCCTTGGAATTCCTCGACTCGGCTATGGCATCAGGTATTAAATTTGCAAGTCACATTGTAACCTTAGTCTCGAGTACTCGTTCTGGAGACTCTATTACATCTCCTAGAGACCCTTGTGCCATAATTATTCCCTTGCCAACTACAGATGTGGCTGACTCTGAAAAGGACTTCCTAAGGGGCATTCCTTCTACCTCTAAAACCTTCGATTCCGACTACAAGAAGGAGTTGGTAAGAAAAGTTCTCCGTTGTGGAGACAAGGAGTACAAGGAGTCACTAAGGGGCATCCTTGATAGATAGCTTGGTCCTTGCTTTAACAACTGCATTGAGGTAGACTTCTTAACTTATTATTCTTAATTTTCCCAACTTTAGAATGTCTTTCTAGTTCTGCCTTTTCAATACTTAGTGGATTTTTATTAAACTTGTGTTTGTTTTTTTCTTTGACAGATCATCTTCCGGCTTCAGTACCTCCAAAAGTTGGTGGCTGAAACCAAAAAGGAAAGGGAAAAGGCAGCCCGAATGCTCACTATCTGTGATTCCTATCTAAGAGAACAGGTCCGTAGAATTCAAGCTCAGAATTCACATGCTGTGAATGAGTTGTCTTCCTCTTTGGGACAGGCCAAAGTGCAGAACTTGGTCATGGGAAAGAGAATTGTGGAGCTATGGACAGAGCTGGAAGGATATGAAAAGAAGGAATTGGACTTGGAGCATATGGTGTCTGATAAAAGAGCTGCCGAATTGAGAGCTGAAGAGGCCGAGAAGAAGGTTGCCGAGCTAAACGAGCAACTCAAAGCTGCCAATGCCCGAGTTGAGGAGGTGGAGAAGAAGAAATAGGAGGAGCTAAACCAAGCTGTAATGTTTGCAGTCTAAAAGTATTTGGAGGGAGAGGAATCCACCAGACAAAGGATTGCATAAGCTTGGAAACTCGGCCTTGAGGAGTACATCCCCTATCCATACTTTGAAAGAAGGCTGGACTATGCCACCAGGGCTCATCTAGCCAAATTGTGTGGGGACACGCCTCCCAGCCCTTTCTGCTTCTCTGATGCTGAAGATAAGGAAGAAGAGGTCGGACCAGCTGATGATGATAAGGAGAAGGATGGAAATGACGAGGAGGTTGGTGTTGGAGCAGACACCACTGCATCCACCACTATTGACCAGCCAACTCCAGCCACCTCTTGAATTTTTACTCCTTTATTTATTTGCAGCTTGTTGGCTTGCATAATCTTTTGACAATTAATATTTCAGTGTTGGTTTTTAAACCAATTTTATTATACATTTCTACTTTTTGAGCACTTATTAGTTTATCTTTTGATACACATTTGCTCAATTTGACTAATTCATGTTTTTTTAAGCTGCAACATTGCTCGTGTGCTCCCTCCACTGGACTCTCTGTAGCAATTCAACATCAAAATGGAGTCCTCTAAGTGAATGATCTATCCTGTCGAACCGATGCTGGTTATAGATATGCATGTCATCAAATCGGTTCATCAGGGGAGTCATGTCGAATGTGGAGGAGGAGTGACCGGCATAGCTAAGTCGTGGTGGCTCGGGTCGTGGTGGAGCTGGTGGACACTAGGCCTGGCCGCCTGCTTGTTGGATCAGGTTGACCATCTGCACGGCCCTCTTCTCTGAATCTGCCCTCTCCTGTAGTGGGATATTGTCAGGTGGGATCCTCCAAGGGTTCTGGTCGTCTGGATGCTCCTGGTAGGTGAGACTAACATAGGCATTAGGCAGGTAGCACCATGAAATTTCCCGAACACACCAAACAAACCTCTCTCTGTGCCCTCTCTGATAATGTCTAAGGAAGTTAGTAGCTCTCAGGGTAGTCGTGTCAAGGTAGGGGTTTTCCTCGACCGGGTTTAGCTGGTGGATCTGCTCAGTATGACCTAGAGTGTGGGCCAACCATGTGATCATGCCACCTATATAGATAGTGCCGATGTTAGTAATCCCCTCTGCAATGTCAGCAAACCGGCGAGCTAAAAAGAACCTGAAGTTATAATGGAGAGGTTATCTTGCATATCCCTCTGTCACCATCCACAATAGTCGGATCTCATCAGGGTAAACTTGACCTAACTCTCCTCTAGAAAACAGGCAGTAAACAACAAACCTTAGGAAATACCGAAGGGCAGGATGTTGGACTTCCGATGTTTTGGCAGTGGTAGAAGTGAAAGTGGAGCTGCCATCAGTAATTCTCCCCCACCATGCTCCCTCAAAATACGGTCCCCACTCATGCTCAGCTGTAGACCATACTACATTTTCGGGGTTCCATAGAAACCTCTCATTTAGTTCATCAGCATCCATCTCACAGTGTTGTCCGAAGATGGTGAAGCTGATGTGTGTCTTTCTTAGCTTTCAGCATTAGGAGTCTCTTGGGAAATGTGGAAGTGGTAACTGGATAGGAACTCCAAGGTGAGCTCTCGATATGTATGTGGGACCTGCAGAGTTTTTCTATCAAGACTGGGCATGGTAGCATTGATCCAGTCTCCCCATCCAATCCGGTAAGCAATTCTCATCACTTGATCGGTAATACCAAGCTTGTCACATGTTTCTTTGTGGAAGAACCGTGTGGATCTAATTGTTTGTTTGGAAAGCTTATCGAGACGTTTCTGCTTGTCATGACGGTTCTAAGATGGTGTTCTAGAGGATGATGGCTACTTTGCCTTGGAAGCTGAAGAGGATGCCCCCATTTTCTGAGACTTCTTGGGGCCTCCGCCATGTAATTTGCCAATTGATTTACTCATGATCCTACATAACATATGCAGGAAAAACAGAAATTAGCATTCCATTGAAGCAAGTCTCAAAACCAAAATCATGCCAATCATGAAAGCATAAAGAATAATGGGATGTGAAAGCATGATCAAGGAAAGCAATCAAGGCATTGTAGTCATCATAAAATCAAAGTTACAACCAAGGTTTTGCGGAAATTTCGGCATGACCCGTTTGTAAATGCAACTAACCCAATGAGAACTACAAAGTTTAAATCAACTAAAGCCAAGAGCGGAACTAAAAGCATTCAAACTTAAGCATTACTTGCATACTATGCCTCCAAAACCAACATGTCCAAGCTCATATTCATAAAAGAGCATCAAGTGCAACACCAAAAACCAACTTCCACCATAATATGAATTCAACCATTGAACAATTAATGCCTTAAAAACATCCAAACAACTTCAATGAGACTTTAAGAGCAAGTGGGAATGACTAGTTAAGATAAATAGCAACTACTAACCAATTTATAAGCATAAAGTTCAATATGAAAGTTGCTAGTAAAAATTCATGAGCAAAGCTAGAATTCTAAATAAGCAATGAAGTAATCCAAAGCATGATTTTAAGCATGAATTTAACTAGTTTACACTCCTAATTAACAAAAACTTCATGAGCAATCATCAAAAATTTCATGGAAATCTTACTCAACAATAAAGCACAAAAACTTCCAATTATATATAATTAACAACTCCAAACATGATAATGAAGCATAAAAATAGCTATTAAACACTCATGAACAACAACAATCAATTTTTGAATGATCAATTAAATTCGTAATAAAAATACCCAAAAATTGAAAATTCATGAAAACTTCATAAAACTTCATAAAAATTGGATAAAAATGAAGTTATACCTTAGTAGATGATAATAGAGCAAGAAATTTGAAGAATCAACCCATAAATCAAGCCCAAAATAGTTCGAATTTTCGAACCCTAGGTTATGCAATTTGTGATTTTTTTTTTCCAAATTTTAACTCCGAGATGTTGTTTAGAGTAGTGAGAGGAGTGTTGTGTTAAAATTTGAAGTGATTTGGAGTAGTATGGAGTGAGTTATGGTGATTTGAAGTTGAAGATTTTTGGGGTTTTAATGGTGTGAGATAGGAGGAAGAAGATAGAGTAGGAGATATTAGGTGAGATTTTTGTAAAAAATTAGGAGAATAAAAGGTAGCATAATAATAGTAATGATAATAATAATAATAATAATAATAATAATAATAATAATAATAATAATAATAATAATAATAATAATAATAATAATAATATAAGAGTAACAATAAGGGGCCGAATAAAATAAAACATGGGGGGATTATAAGGCCACGCGACAAAAAGAAAAAAAAACGAACGGGTGTCCACAGGAGCACCTTGCGCCCGCAACGAACAAAAGGGAAATGACTGTTGTGCCCGCAGGTTTCCTCTGCAGAGATTTACAAACTCTCTGAACTATAATGCGGGCGCATAGAAGAGATAGGTTTTGACTGCTGCGCCCGCAGGTACTCCCTACAGGTAATTTTTTCTGATTTTTTTCTTTTTTCTCCCTAATTAATTACTTAACTTATAAATTATTATTATTAAGCAACACTTAAGCATGTTTTAACTCTTAAACTCTCCTTAATTACCCCAATTAAGCATGAAACACTTAGACCTTTAGCTAGCTTCACAAAATCAAAACAAAAGTTAAACTAAGCTAAACTAAACTACGAAAGCACACAAAAACACGCAAAAACATGCAAAAAGAGAAAAGAAGGGATAGAAAGCTCGGGTTTTTTTTCCCTCCCGAGGAGCGCTCTTTTAAGGTCACTAGCTTGACCATGGCTGCATTAGTGATCAAGGCGTCTTAGGGTCATCGAGTTGGATGACTTCAACCAAACCGATGACATCTCCTAGCTTCATAGTATGGCTTCAACCTTTGACCATTAACTTTGAATATTTCACCCTTTTCACTTTGAACTTCAACATAGCTAAATTTGCTAACATTTATCACTGTAAAGGGGCCACTCCATCTAGATTTTAGATTTCCAGGGAATAATCGAAGTCTTGAGTTAAACAATAGAACCTTATCACCGACTTGAAACTCCCTTTTCATGATTAGTTTATCGTGCCATTTTTCGTCTTTTCTTTGTAGATTTTGGCATTATTATATGCTCCTAGCCGAAATTCATCCAATTCATTCAACTGTAACAATCGTTTTTCACCCGCAAGCTTAGCATCCATGTTTAATTTCTTGATCGCCCAATAAGGTTTATATTCCAGCTCTGCTGGAAGATGGCACGCTTTTCCATAAACCAATCTATATGGGGAAGTGCCAATTGGAGTTTTAAACGCTGTTCTATACGCCCATAAAGCATCATGAAACTTGCTACTCCAATCCTTTCTCGATTTCGCAACCGTCTTCTGTAGAATGGACTTGATTTCTTGGTTTGAAACCTCGACTTGACCACTGGTTTGTGGGTGATATGCCAATCCCGTCCTGTGGTAAACACCGTATTTCTCTAGCAACTTATCCAACCTTTTCTCATGAAAGTGCATTCCCCCATCACTGATGATAGCTCTAGGGACTCCGAACCTAGGAAAAATAAGCTGCTTAAACATTCTTAAAACGGTGTCAGCATCACTATGGGGAGAAGCAATTGCTTCCACCCACTTGGAAACATAATCCAATGCGACTAATATAAAACGATTACCGTTAGAAGAAAGGAATGGACCCATATAATCAATACCCCAAACATCAAAGATTTCAACTTCTAAAATACCTGTTTGAGGCATTTCATGCCTTTTTGAGATATTACCTGTCCGTTGGCACGAATNAGTCCGTTGGCACGAATCACAAGACCTGACAAAGTCTCTAGCATCCTTGAGTATCGTAAGCCAATAGAAACCGGATTACAATACTTTAAACATCATTTTGGCGGGCCCAACATGTCCTCCATAGGGTGATGAGTGGCAATGGTGCAGAACTCCATAGACATCCCAATCTGGTACACACTTGCGATATAAGCCATCTGCACACTCATGAAACAAGTTAGGGTCATCCCAAAAACAACGCCTAACATCATGTAAAAACTTTTTTCGTTGCTGATAAGTAAGATCGGGAGGTAACACTCCTCCAACTACATAATTAGCATAATCAGCAAACCATGGAGTATTAGAAATCACAGCTAGAAGATGATCATCAGGAAAAGAGTCATCAATAGGAGTTGAAATCTCCCCATCTTCATATAGAATCCTAGATAGGTGGTCTGCAACCACATTCTCTGCACCTTTCTTGTCACGAGTTTCTAGATCAAACTCTTGAAGGAGCAAAATCCACCTAATAAGCCTCGGTTTTGCTTCTTTCTTTCCAAGTAAGTACTTTAAAGCTGCATGGTCAGTGTAAATAATAACTTTCGAACCTATAAGATAAGAGCGAAACTTATCGAGAACATACACTATAGCATGCAGTTCTTTTTCAGTTGTGGCATAGTTAATTTGAGCTGGATCTAAAGTCTTACAAGCATAGTAGATAGCATGCAAAATCTTGTCTTTCCTCTGACCTAACACGGCATCGACAGCATAGTCACTAGCATCACACATAATTTCAAAAGGTAATTCCCAATCAGGTGATTGAATGATTGGTGCTGAGATTAGTGCTTGTTTGATCAAATTAAAAGATTCAAGGCATTCATCGGCATCTTTTAAACTCGGTTACTAGCAATTTTAGAAAAATCTTTGATGAATCTACGGTAAAACCCTGCATGAACTAGAAAGCTTCTAACACCTTTTACACTTACTGCTGGAGGTAATTGTTCAATAACTTGGATTTTAGCTTTATCTACTTCAATACCTCTTTCAGAGACTAGATGTCCTAGGACAATCCCTTCCGTCACCATAAAGCGACTATTCTCCCAATTGAGGACCAAATTCACTTGTTCACATCTTTTAAGAACTTTAGTTAAGTTAGCAAAACATGAATCAAAATCAGTACCATAGACACTAAAATCATCCATGAAGACTTCCATGCTAGACTCTATGAACTCAGAAAATATAACCATCATACATCTTTGAAAGGTAGCAGGTGCATTACATAGACAAAAAGGCATTCTACTGTAAGCAGAAGTGCCATAAGGGCATGTAAATGTAGTTTTTGATTGATCATCAGGATGGATAGGTATTTGGAAGAAACCAGAGTAACCATCTATATAGCAAAAATATTTATTAGTTGCTAGCCTTTCTAACATTTGATCAATAAAGGGGAGAGGGAAATGATCCTTTTTGGTGGTAACATTTAATTTCCGGTAATCAATGCACATTCGCCAACCTGTAACAACTCTAGTAGGGATAAGTTCATTTTTATCATTTCGCACAACAATTGTTCCTCCCTTCTTAGGGACTACCTGCACTGAAATTACCCACTGAGAATCTGGCACAACATAAATGATACCTGCATCAAGAAGTTTGAGAACCTCTTTTTTCACCACTTCCTACATGTTAGGGTTATGTCTCCTTTGTCCCTGTATACAAGGCTTATGACCTTCTTCTAGATGAATTCTATGCATGCAAAAATCAGGACTTATTCTAGTTCTTTAGATCATCAAGTGTATAACCAATAGCCTTTTTGAGAGTTCTAAGCACAGCAAGTAACTTTTCAAGTTGACTATCAGTAAGTTTAGAGCTAACTATAACTGGATACATCTCGGTATCATCTACAAAAGCATATTTCAAACTAGGGGGAAGGGGTTTCATTTCAGGCTGTGTTACCTCTTTGATGGCATATGATTGTTGAGGCAATGATTGATACCTTTGGCTCTCTTGTAAAGTCATCTTCTCATTGTTCAATTCATGGCCTATAGCTTCAATTTCCGAATCTCCTTCACCTGCATTAGCATCCAAACACAAAAGGGCCTCTAGGGGATCCTTTATAAGGGATCGAGGCATGTCATCCAAAACAATTTCACCAATAATATCGATCCTATAACGCGACTGCTCTATCATGGGATTTCTCATTGCATTATTAAGATTAAATGTCACTTTGTCATTCCCTACAGAAAGAGTTAAGCTTCCATTTTTAACATCAATGACGGCACCTGCAGTATGTAAGAAATGTCTACCTAGAATGATAGGGATATGAGTATCCTCATCAATATCAAGGACAACAAAATCAATAGGAATGAAAAATTTTCCTACTCTAACAGGTACATCCTCTAAAACACCCTTACGGTATTTTATAGTTCTATCCACCATCTGCAAAGTAACATTAGTAAATTTAAGTTGTCCCATGTCAAGCTTCTTACAAATTGAAAAGGGCATCACACTTACACTAGCTCCAAAATCACATAGATCCTTATCGATAAATAGAGGACCTATATTGCATGGAATTGAAAAACTGCCAGGATCCTTCAACTTAGGAGGAGATTTGTTTTGAAGGATCGCACTGCACTCCTCGGTGAGTGCAACTGTCTCTGTTACATTCAACTCACTTTTCCTGCTCAAAATATCTTTCAAAAATTTAGTATAAGTAGGCACTTGAGTAATTAAATCACTGAAAGGCACAGTAACTTGTAAATTTGTAACTATTTCAAGGAATTTACGAAAGTGTTTATCGTTCTTACTCCTGGTAACCCTGTTTGGAAAGGGTAACGACATCTTTGAGGGAGGAATTGTATCAGTAACTAAATCTTCAGCAGGAGTTTGCTTCCTTGGTGCTTTATTCTCCCTTGAGACTTTATTCTCCTTTTCTGCAGCTACTTCCTCAAGGTCTTCAATAACAACCGAACTAGTCTTCTTTGTTCCGTCTGCAGCCTTGTTAGCATCATCATCAGGCATTCTAGGACCTTCATAATAAGTACCGCTCCTTGTTGCAATGGAATTCCAATGATCACGAGGTGGATTGCTTGATGAGGCATTTGATGGAGTAGGTTGAGGAGGAAGTTGGCCTTGTTGCCTTTGAGCTGATGATTGAGCAATTTGTGCTACTTGAGTCTCCAATTGTCGATTGTGGGCCTGCATAGCTTCCATGACTTTCTGCATCTGCATCATCATATTCTTCAGTTCTGAAATCTCATTGCTAGTTGGTTGTGGAGGTGCTGGGAGTGGTGCTGGAGGTGGTGGTCTACTGAAACCTGGTGGTTGAGGTGGAGCAAACCGTTGAACCTGTTGTTGTTGCTGTGGTACAAAATGTGGCTGCTGCTGCGGATTTTGAACATTGCTAGTATTCTTGTAGGAGAAGTATGGATGATCTTTCCAACCAGGATTGTATGTGTTAGAAAAGGGGTTATTCATGTAAGCTTAAATTGCACATACTTGCTCCATAGAACTATGACATGCTTGCATACTATGCCCAAAAGAACCATATAAATCACAAAAGACTTATGTAGCTCCCGAATGTGTAGCCATTGCAGCTACCGTCATTGGATTGGAGGATGGTGTGTTGATCTTGTCTAGCTTATCATGAATTGCATTGATTTATGAAGTCAAACTCTCATATTTGTCATCTATCACATGTTTTCCTCCTCTCTTAGCATGTCCTCTAGGATTACCAAATTGAGAATTATGAATGGCAATCTCCTCAATTAAATCATAAGCAGCATTGACTTCTTGGTTCATAAATCGGGCGCATAGGTCAAGGGAGCCTTAAAGGCTACGCCCACATATAATTTGTATAACCATATTTTGACGAACTTCTTGAGTTCTTTGCTCGATCTCTTCGAATCTCATTCGTAGCTTCTCCTAACTTGGCACACATCCCGAGACAAGTATACTTTGACCCATTTTAGCTTCTAATGACTTCATAACTCCCTATTACACTCCTGTAACATATAAAACAAACCCAAAACCGCGCGTAAAAACCGAGGAAGCATAAAATAACCGTAAAAAGCTCTAAAAGTCTACTAAAGACGCTAAAACCGTGCCAAAACATAACTTAACATCAAAAGACGATATTTGATCCAAACAAAGCCACAAACTTAACTATTTAGCATAAGAATCAACCGAAAATGAGGGAAAAACACAATATAAAACACGTATATCAGAGCCCGAAGCCTCTTCATCTTCAAGTGAAAAAGATGATGGAGATGACGAGGGAGAATCTTCTTCCAAACCTATCTATACCCCGAGCAACTGCATCTTAGAGAAGAGCTTTAGAGATCATTACAAGAGCGAGTTAGAGGTTTATAGGAAAGCTTGTGCTTTTTGGCCTGGCTTTAAGATAAGGGTGCCCCCTGCTGTGGCATTCATCATTATTCTTCTAGATAAGACCGTACCAGTATATGAGGCGGCCATTGACCTAGGCTTGAGATTTCCCCTTCATCCTTTCATTACAACCATCCTGGAGGGAATCCAAGTTGCACTCTGGCAACTCACCCCCAACTGTTGGATGAACATTCTTGGCTACATTGCCACATGTGACTTGAGAGGGATCCCCATGGACTTTGCTGTTTTCTGTCATATGCATTCTATCACGCGTGTGAATGCAGACAGAGATGACTAGTTCGTCATCTCTTCCAGAAAAAACTTAATGATGACCGCTTCAAAACCAAACAAATGGAAAAGGTGGAGACACCGCTTCTTATATGTCCACATTAGTTAAGAGGGTCTGGCCGACTCTCTGAATGAGTGGATTGAGAACCCCTATCTAGCTTGTAGGAACCTCGATCTTACCCCCATTCATCCAAAATTTGACTTTATTTTCGAACACAAGATTTTTGGTAACCGCCAAATCACTGTGAAAACAAGGGGTGGTAAAACCAAGAAAGTTTTTGTTCCACTGGTATGGGTGCCAGATTTTACTTTGTTTAGAAGCAACGTTTTTCTGTCGGCATGTGGCCTTTCTTTGAGCATGCCTAGAGGTAGAACGGATACCGTTACCATGTTCATACTTACTAGTTTTTGTTAAATGTCTAACATAACTAATCAATTTCTTCTTGTTGAATGCAGAGAAAGGTATGAGCCAACTAACACCAAGCCATAAGGGAGAGAAGACAGGTGATGAGTATTTGGAGGAGCTGTACGAGCTGAAGAGCCAAGAATGGAGAGACCGTCGCAAGGAGACCGAGGTATCTCTTATTCAACTCGTAACTTTGAATAATTTCATGTTAGAACTTATAGTGTAGTTTAATGGTCGGTATGTAACATGAAAATGAATTCCTCTCTTTTAACTCTTGTTCGTTGCCCTTATGCCGAATGAATGGCTTTAAAAACTTGTCCGCTGATGACCCTATTCGGTATATAAACACCGAACAGGAGATTTTTAAATTGTTGTGATGTTTACCCTATTTGGTATATGTAGTCAGAGTAGGTATAATATAAAGACAGTACACAACAGCCCTGTTCGGCCTATACATACCGAACGGGTGTTTTGTAGAGTAGCTTCATGATCAACCTGTTCGGCCTATATATGTCGAACAGGTTATTTGTGAGGTGATTTCACAATCAGAACGTTCGGCATGTATAGGCCGAATAGGTGATTTGTGAGGTGACTTCACAATCACCTTGTTCGGCATGTATAGGCCGAATAGGCGATTTGAGAGGTGTTTTTATAATCACCCTGTTCGGCATGTATAGGCCGAATAGGTGATTTGTCAGGTGTCTTCACAATTAACCTTTTCGGCATGTATAGGCCGAACAGGTGGTTCGTGAATTGTCTTGAGAATCATCCTGTTCAGCATGTATAGGCCGAACAGGGGTTCGTGAACTGTTATCACATCTACCCCGTTCTATATATATATATATATATCGAACAGGGGTTTGGCAAATTTTTTTTTTCTTTTATACTTTTATCATTCGGCATTAGGGTACCGAATTGGGTATTTGGTGTGAGACACCAAACTCTTGCCCATCCGGTATTAATATACCACATAGGGTATTAATGAAAAACATGAACTTTTCATTCGTTCGGACTAAAGATACCGAATTGATTCTTTGTGAGGGGGCCAAGGAGGTCATTCCTTCATCTTTGCAAGAACTTGCACAGAATCTCCATGCTCGTGTTGGTGGTAAGTTATTACTGACCGTGTGCAAGCATTACTTGTATAAGCAAGTAATGTTGGGTCATAAGGTCCTGCTGGCTCTAAACCTTCGCCTTTGGCAATTGTAGAGTCAGCGGAGACCGAAGGAGATGAGGGTGACTATCTTCGTCCTCTTCATGGCATCCCCGGCTCCGAGAGGCCGAAGCTAATAAAGGAGATCATAAAGATCGTCCCCCCTGAATACCGAAGCTTAATGAAGAATTGCTAAGAGGAGGCAATCAATCCCATGCAGTATGCTCTCCTGGAGGTATGTTTTCACATTAATTTTCACTCTTTGTTTGTATATAACTCTTCCATTCTTCTCACTGAATTGTTTAAGTGCAGACTATCATTCGGTTGGAGGCAGCCAAAGAATGGAAAGCCCGAACTGAGCGTGAGCTTAAGGAGGCTCGGGGAGAGGTAAAGACGGTGATCGATACCGCCATGTTTAGCCCTTGTAAACTTAAATTAACTTCTCGTGCTACCATGGATGCACAGGAGGCCAGCACTGTCAACCTCAAGGCTAAACTTGCTAAGGCTGAGGCACAATGTAGGGAGGTGGAACTAGAGAGGGATGCTTTCATGAAGGAGAGGGATAACGCCCTCTCCAATGCTGAACAATGGAAGGCATCAGCTGAACAGGCTGATGACTTAGAAAATGAGAGGGCATCCCTCCTCAAGGAGAAAGAAGATCTGAACCAAACATTAAAGGAGCACGAGCAGGTCGACCTGCTCATTCTAGTGAAGATTGCGACCGCCGTCTAGGAGGCTGAAATTGCTCAACAGAATTTGGTACGGGTAGTGTGGGAAAAGGCTTTCCCCGAAAATGCTTTCTCCTGGTTCCAGCCCTACCTGGATTGGGCTCCTCTCAAGGTTGCTGAAGATGCTGCTGGGCAGCCCAAGCTGGATTTCTAGGAGCCCGAAGAGGATGATGAAGAAGAAGACGAAGACGATGAAAAAAAAGGTTCCTCCTCCCCTTCCTTTGAACTTTTAATATTTTATTTTTATTAAACATTTGGTATTGGCCGGTCTTTTAATGACCGGTTTGTAACTTCTAACAATGACCATTTGGATAATTAGCTTTGGTCCTGGTGAATCACACACCAGGCCTTTTGAATATAGACGGTTTGGTGCACGTTGACACCAAACCATTTTTTCTATTGCTACTATATATATATATATTAGCTTTTGGTATCATTTTTGTGTTTGCTCCTTTTTGCATTTTAATTTTGCAAAAATTTACAATTATGATTCATCATTCAGCATGCTAGAGCTGTAACACCCTGGATTTTCCTTAACTTTCTACTTCCTAATTTTTCCAAAAAACATGTTGAACTAGTAGACATAATATTTATTCAACTACTATATACGGAAAAACCAAAGTATTACCGCCACTGTGATAATGGCTAAGGCTTTTATCAAAGTACTACAACGGAAGTCTTTAAAACAAAACGATTTAAAACTAAACTTCAAACAACTTTAAAATAAAATCAACTTTAAATTTATTACACTTCAGAACCATATTAATGGCCCTTTAAAACCAAACCAAATTAATAATCAGAATTCTTTCAAAATTCCAAACAATCAAATAAACTTTAGTCTCTAAAAGCAATTGAAATGAAGTAAAACTACAACCACATCAAGCGCTCTCACTCCATCCCATCATGAAATGACTTATGCCCACTTGTACCTGCAGCTTTCCTTTTTCTAGACAACTACTCACCACAAGTGGGTCATCGTAGGGACAAGTCCAAGACAAAGCCATGCACACAAAGCAAACAGTCAGCAAAGCTGAGTACATAACCACTAAAGACTGCAATAACAATAAGAAATGAAACATGCACTCAACTTACCTTTGACAACCTTCTTACCTGTACATGGACTCAATAAAATAATTATTATTATATTTAGCTTTTGGATTCGGCATCGAACGGGTTTCCTTTCCTTTAAAATCACCCTATTGGGCACCAACTTGGGAGCAACTCCAAGAAGGTATTACCTATGTCACACGAGATGACGGATATCCAGTGCATTTATAATATAAAAGCGTACAACGTCTTGTACTCCAATTAGAAGTCATAGATCACTGTTCCATATGACTCCCCCCCTTTGTTCATACTCAAGGTATATACGTTCCAAGAGTTTTGGTGCGAATCCTCTTACACTTTACGTGATTTAACAGGTTTAACATTGTTATGACTCTCATGCAATATCACATAGAGACATGCATATAATCAAGCAACCATATTCATTATATTTACTTTAGGGTGATTCCAAATCAACTTATGTGAGTCCTTTAATTAAACTGAACCTCCTGTACCACATATTAACTGTGAGTGGCTAATAACTTACTTTCTTTTTGACCACACATTAACTGTGAGTGGTATTATAACTTACTTTCTTCTTGACCACACATTAAACTGTGAGTGGTATTATATGCATAAATAACTGCTCATTACTTCTATTAATTATGTGAACAAATTTACTACTACCTTTCTTGTTGATTAAGTATCTAATCAACTTTAAAAAAAAATTATCTTCTTCCTTTATTCATTAAATTGTTGGCCAAACTATACTGATCAGAACATTCCAATTCAAGCTCATAAAAAGTTAAACTGTCTATTTAACATGGAATGTCATTAACATTAGAAACATGCTACTAACAACTTGTCATGCATATAAATTCATGTTCCAAAACAAGCATACAAGATTCATATAAACCAGAATTTCTCAAACATGCATTCTAAACTCCTATGTTTGCCTTTAGTATTTACGTACCTTGTAAAATAGCTGTGCTTCGCCACAACTCTAGAAGTGGACTAAATCAAAGTCTCCTGCACAAGGAAATCAGAGCTAAATTAAAAACCTTGTTGACTAAATTTTACAACAACCTTAACCAACTTCTAAATTTGGAAACTTTGTCCAAAACATTCCTTATTTGGTCTCTATTCAATTCCATACTTCAATTTTCTTCTCTATTGCAATTCTACTTTGTTTTCGGGACTTAATTATACTTTATAAAACCTTAATAAAAATCATAAAAATCATAAGTTTATAAATTTTTCAAACCCTAATTTATAATTTCATGAACAACAAATTTAATTCATGCCTTAAAACAGTTTATACTTTTATCAAAACATGATTAAACTTATAAAAACATGATTAAACACAATTATAATCATAAATTTGTAAGATTGAATCAAAAATAAAGAAGTAGAATTTTTTTTTATTTGTAAAAGGCCGAAAATTATACCAAACGGGGAGGAGGTCCGGCGGTGGGGTCTAGCTAGGCACGGATCCCAAGGCTCCAAAAAAATTTTTTTTCTTCTTCGAAATTCCGACTTCCGTTTTTTTTCGGATCTCCAAAAGTTTTTTTTTCTCTCAAAAGTTTTGGAATCCTAATTGACTAGTATGATTAGTAAAATTTGGAATTTTAGGTTTTGTAGGGTATCTATAGGCCTCAAAGTAGGATTTTGATGGGGCCCATAAACACTCCTAAGTAAATTAGGAAACCTTAAAAAAACTTTTTTAGAAGTTTTAAAGATATTTTTAATCATAAAATACTATGTAAGAATACAAATAATACTTTTAACCAAAACTTTATTATTTACTATATTTTTGTTAATTTCTTTTTATTTAATACCTTTACTGAACATAATTTTCAATAAAAATACTAAAATTATATGAATAAATATGAAGGTTATACGTATGAAATACAAAAATACTTTGTTTAAATACGTGAAAATATGGGGTATTACAAGAGCTCTTTCTCATTTTTGCATTTGAATTTTGCAAAAAATTTGAAGTGTGAATGATCACTCGGCATGGGTGAGTCCTTCATCATTTTAACATTTGAATTTTGCTAAAAATTTTGAAGAGTAAATTATCCTTCGGCATACTGTTGACCTTGAAGGGTTGCCCCTGAAATTGATGAAAGTGTCGGTCTCCATGCCCTTGACAATAAGTCTAGTTTACCAAAGAAAGTAGTTGATTGGCATGAGATGTTGTAAGGTTGACAGACTAACTACATTTTGTGCCAATCAATTACTAGCGTATTTGTCCCTAAACTAGACTATATTTTTCAATGTAGTGAGTGTGACGGGAACTTTCAGCAATTTTAGTTCATGCAATCTCCAAGTGCGGAATCACATTCGTATCCCTTATTGACGCACAAGTTTTAGTCACGTCCCATACACCGAAGCGTAGAGTCAGTAAACATGTGAACTGTTCGGTCTCCAAGTACCGAATAGATTGTTTGTAATAGGCCTTCCGCTTGCTACTTATTCGATCTATAAACATCGGATAATATCTATGCAAGCAGTAGTAGCTTGATACCAGTTCAGCCTCCCAGTACCAAATAGGATCTTCAGAAGAGGCACTAAATTTGCTACCCATTCGGTCTCTAAATACCGAGTAGAGTCGCTGTAATGAATTTTGAATCTGCTACCAATTCGGTTTTGAAATACCGGGTTGGGTCTTTGCAATGAATTTTTGAGTTTTCTATCAATTTGGTTTCTAAATACCCAGTTGGGTCTCTGCAATGAATTTTTAAGTTTGCTACCAATTCGGTTTCTAAATACCGAACTGGGTCTCTGCAATGAATTTAGAGTTTGCTACCTATTCGGTTTCTAAATACCGAACTGGGTCTTTGCAAAATCTGTCCTTACCTGGTCACTAAACACCATTTAAAGACTTAACTAAGCTAGCTACCTATTGGCCTTACTTGACCAACAAGATTTAAGCTAACTTTGGGACGAGAAAGCATGGGTGGCCAATCTCTTATCCTATAACAAAGTTCGGAGATTTTTTGGCAAAGTCTGGCCCTTCTCTCTCTGTTATGGCAGGGAGAAAGTTGTGTTGTCCAAGTTGCTCTCTCCGCGTGGCTTTAATTAGACATGGTATCACTATGAACTCTTTGTTTATCCTTTACATTCATCACATAAGTCATGAATAAATTAAAACACATTAATGCATTAAATTTAACCAAGTAAACCAGAGCATTCATTTAACTTCTTCAATATCCGATTTACATGGTTAAGTTGGTTATATGTCATTCAAAATTTTGTTCATAAAAATGCCTAACTACAAAACATCTAAGGCAAATACAAAAAGAGGCCTAGTTGTCAAGCAGCATCTTTGGCACTTAGGTTTCTAAGCTGCCTAGTTGAGAAACAACATCTAAGGCATGCTAGAAATGATGTTTCTTCAAGTTAGCTGCATTCCAGGTTCTCAAAACTAGTACTCCCTCCGTCGTCTCATGACGGTATGTCCCACCCTGAATCTCTTCGGTGATACGATATGGTCCTTCCTAGTTAGGAGTTAACTTTCCTTCCTCATTGGCTCGGCCCACAGGTTCCATTTTCCGGAGTACAAAGTCTCACTTCCTGAGTGGCCGAACTTTAACCTTCCTCTGATATGCCCAAGTCATTCTCAACCTGTATATCTCATGCCTCAAAGTCGCAATGTCCCTAGTCTCTGGCAGCAGGTCAAGGGCAATCTCCATAGCCTCCCAGTTGGCTTCCTCATCATACAGCATGACATGAAGGGTGGGTTCACACAGCTCAATTGGTAAGACCGCTTCTGCCCCATATACGAGGAGGAAAGGTGTCTCACTAGTGGAATTCTTAGTTGTTGTACGAATTGACCATAGAATATTGTGTAGCTCGTCAGCCCATAAACCCTTTGCCTTGTCCAACTTCTTCCTGATTCCCACAGTAATGATCTTGTTAAACGACTCAACTTGGCCATTAGCTTGAGGATAACCCACTGAGGCAAAGTAGCTAGACACCCCTTGATCAGCTAGTTAGTCCTTTAGCTTATCTGTCTCAAACTGCCTACCATTATCAAATACCATGTCTTGAGGCATACCGTACCTAGTAAGAATGAACTTCTAGATAAAGTTTTTCACATAACTAATTTTGATATTCTTCACTACTTCGGCTTCGATCCACCCTTCGATTCACTTCGTGAAATAATCTACTGCCACAAACACGTATCTTCTCTGTCAAGACGCCGGAGGATAAGGGCCCAAGATATCCATCCTCCATTTTGCAAAGGGTATTGGACTATCTATGGGGTTCAGAGCGTTTGTTGGCTAACGGATAGATGGAGCATACTTTTGACATTTGTCACATGCTCTCACCATCCGCATAGCATCCTCGCTTAAGGTTGGCCAAAAATAACTAAGCCTTAATGCCTTTTTAGCGAGGGCCCTTCCACCTATGTGGTTGCTGCATACCCCTTTATGCAAATCATTGAGAACTTCACATCCAGCCTCTGGTGCGATACATTTAAGCAATGGCTTGGAATATGCTCGCTTGAACAGCTCCCCATTGATAATCTCAAACCTCTCGACGTTCTTTTTCACTCTTTTGCTTTCATTTCGATCTGCTAGAAGTGTGTCATTCAACTTGAAAGCCCAAATATCATCCATCCATGTTGAAGTTCTATCCAACACCTGGACTTCTAATTCGTCAATACTAGGTTGTGTCTTGACCTCCCAGAACACCGTCCAGGGGGTATATGAGAGTGCTGAAGAAGCTAACTTTGATAAGGCGTCCGCCTGATGATTTTCAGACCTTGGTACTTGTGTGATGAAGAAGTGTTTTAAATCTTTAGTTTCTCCCTTTACCAATTCCAAATACCGAGTCATAGCATCATCCCTAACTTCATATTCTCCATTTACTTGGCTTAAAACCAACTGTGAATCAGAAATCACCTCAATCTCTTCACCACCTGCCGCTTTGCACATTTGAATGCCTGTCAGAACAACCTCATACTCCGCCGCATTATTAGATGCATGAAATTTGAAACGAAAAGCATACTTATACTTATCCCCTTCTGGAGATTCACAAATCATCCCAGCTCCGCATCCATTTTGAGTGGAGGATCCATCAACGTGGACTTTCCACACCTTTAAAAGGTTTGGTGGGAATTGAGGTCTTGTCAGCTCTGCGATGAAATCCGCCAATGCCTGCCCCTTTATAGCTTTCTTGGGTTCAAACACCAAGTCAAAACCTCGCAAGGTTATATCCCATTTGAGCATCCTTCCTGAAGACTCCATCCTGGTAAATGGTAGTTTTAATGGCTGATCAGTATATATGACAATGCGGTGTGCCATAAAATATGGCCTCAGCTTCTTTGATGCCATGAAAAGTGCTAGTCTAAACTTTTTAACTTCGGGATACCTTAGCTTAGCATTTCTGAAGACATGGCTCACGAAATAGACGGGCATCTATACCTCCTCTCTTTTCGCCACCAGGACGGCACTGACCGACCACTCCGAAATAGCTAGGTACATATAGAGTGTCTCCTTGGACAAAGGGCTGACGAGCCGTGGAAAGGTGTGCAAATGTGCTTTCAAACGGATCAAGGCTTGTTCTGCGTCATCCGTCCACTCAATTTTTTTTTCTTCTTTATAGTGTCAAAGAAAAAGTGGCACTTGTCCCCAAACTTAGACAAAAACCTACCAAGGAGAAGTCATGTTGATGACGGCTTGTATCTTGTCTGGGTTGGCCTCAATACCTCTTTGATCAATCAAAAATCCAAGAAATTTTCTAGAATCCACACTTTTTAGGGTTTTACATCATGTCATACTTCCGAAGGTTCTCAAAAGTCTCTCTCAAGTCATCCACATGATCTTCCTTTCCTCTACTTTTTACAATAATGTCGTCAATATACGCTTCAACATTCCTGCCCAGCTGACCTTTGAAGACCTTGGTGACGAGCTTTTGAAAAATAGCTGGTGTATTTTTCAAACCAAAGGGCATCACCTTATAACAATATAGTCCGTATTCCGTCACAAAAGTAGTCTTCTCTTGATCATCGGGCCATAATGGGATTTGATGGAATCCGGAATTTCCATCCATAAAACTCATGAGGGCATGCCCCGCCGTTAAATCAACCAAGTGATCGATTTTAGGCAAAGGGAAGCTGTCCTTGGGACATGCCTTGTTGAGATCAATCTAATCGACGCACATACGCCATGTCCCATTGGGCTTGGGCACTAAGACCACATTGGTAACCCAATCAGGATAGTCACATGTGTGAATGAACCCCGCGTCCAATAACTTTTGAACTTCCTCAGCTGCTGCTTTGTTTCTTGCCTCTCCATGATTCCTCTTCTTCTGCCTTACTGGCTTAGCGTCTTGTTTGACCTCCAGACGGTGAACCATCACTTCAGGATCAATACCTGGAATTTCACTCACATGGAAAGCAAACACATCTTTGAACTCTTTCAACAAACTTATCATCTTTTCCTGCTGTTCGGGAGCCTGAACTTGCCCCACCTTGAGAACTCTATCAGGTCTTGCCTCTTCTAAGGCAACTTCAACGAACTCCCCAACTGGTTGTGGCCTCAATTCATCTGGCATACACATGTCACAAATTGTCATAACCAGTTTAGGCTCAGTCTCATCCGATTTTCACTTCTTAGACGGAGGTGTGTCCTCCTTGGCCACACTGGAGGGTTGCTTTCAACGTTGTCAAATAGCATTCTCTTGTAGTCTGTTGGTCACCCCTTAGAGTGCCAATTGTCCAATCATTACAAACAAACTTCATTAAACCACTACTATGATTGAGTTCGAGGTGGGTCTCCCCAAAATGATATTGTAAGCCATGGGCTCATGTACTACTAGAAACCTCACAAACAAATTTTTTGGTTGCTCCTTGGTACCCACCCTCAATGGCAGGGTAACCGAGCCATCACGATGAATTATACCCTCTCCAAAACCAATAATCGGATGCCTAATCGGCTGGAGAGTGTTTTCAGGAAATTTGATCAGCTTCTCTAAGCAAGCCATACTTATGATGTCTGTAGAGCTGCCTGTGTTAATAAGAATTCGTCTGACTCGCAGATTTGCTACCTTCGTCTCAACCACTAGAGGGTCATCATGAGGAGTTATCACTTCACCCCTATCTTTCTTATAGATCATCACATCGGGGAACTCTTCATCTTTTTCTTTCTTGCTGGGAACCCCTACCTGGGATAAATTTCTCAAATATTCTTTTGTTCCCTTTATGGTAAGGCCCCAGAAGCAAATCCTCCTGTAATCACGTGCACTACATCCGAGTCAGTATATGGGTCATCAATAACCTTCTCTTTATCTTTCCTCTGAAATTTGTACTTGGACTTCACAACATATTGGTCCAACATCCCTTTCCCTGCCAACTTATCTAACAACCTTTTAAGGTTGTTGCAATCATTAGTGTCATGACCCACATCCTTATGATAATGACAATACTTGTTGTTGTTTCTAAACCGGGCTGGCCCTCTTAGTGGTTGAGGTGCCTCAAATTCAAACTTGTCCTTAATCTCCATGAGGATGTGGTTGAGTCCTTAGTAAACTCATAGGCAGGTTCATAAGGCCTAGCCCTCTTCTAAGGGTTAGATGGTGTGACCTTGGTGGAGTCTCCAATGGTCCACACACCCTGTCTCTTTTCATCTTTTTTCTTGGCTGGACTAGGCTATGATGGTTTGGGATGAGACTTCTCTTTCTTCTCAACTTTTTCTGCTTTGGTTGTGGACCAAATCTCCGTAGCATGAATGTATGGTTCAGCTTCCATTAAAATCTCTTGAAGGGTTCGGATGCCCTTCTTCACCACATCAAACTTAAACCTTGAATAGTGTAGTCCTTTGACAAAGTTATCAAAGGCCACTCCTTTTGAAAGATCCGATATCTGCAGCATTTCCAAGTTGAAACTTTTTACATACGATCTCAAACTTTCATTAGGGCCTTGTATCACCTTTCCTAGGCGCATACTTGTCTTCCTTTCATGCTTATTCGCCATGAAGTGATGGGAGAATATCATGCTTAATTCAGTGAAGTTGTTGATACTTCCCTCTAGTAGAGTACTAAACCAACGTTGGGCTACCCCCTTCAAAGTAGCAGGGAAGTACTTACACCAGGTTGCATCATCAGCCGACTGAGCATACATTAGATGCTTGTACGTGGACGAGTGGTCGTCCAGGTCAGTTGTACCATCATAGGGATCCATGTTGAGAGCCTTAACCTTCCCTACTTTAGGGGCGATTAGGATGGCAATTGAGATGTGGGACTTCCACCCCATGGTCATCTTAGAAAGCTGATTGTTCACTTGCGTAAGCGGGGGTACCACTTCACATCTTGCTTGTGGTTCCCGGTAGGGTTGATGATGCTCTGGGATGTACTCCGCTTCCTCTTCTCCATACTCCTGATTCGGGATAAAGTTTCATATCTTTCGGGATAGGTGAGGCGATTTTGCGTCGCTCATAATGGTGAGTCTTATGCTCCCGACGAGGGTTGATGTCTGGGTTAGACATCAAAGTAGCGGATGCTGCTTCAGAAGCAGCCGCACCCATCTCTCTTTCCAATCTCTTGGCATGTAGGTAGTCCCTAGCATCCAAGAAGGTTTGGGATAACTCTCTCTGGGGTTTCCGAGTCATCTTGGTTTTCTTTAGCACGTTGGGCAGCTTTTTTCCAGTCGACCTCGCGTGTCTTGGTCGACATCTTCTCAATAATTCTCCTCTTCGGAGTTTTCATACCCACTGCTTTTTTGGTCTTTGACTTAGTTTTACTCTTGGGGGTCAGATTAGACTGGAGAACCAAGCTCTTCACTTGAGAAACAAGTGACTGTCTAAACCCAGACATTATTTCCTTTAACTCTGTCATGGACACCGAATCCTTTGTTGGGGAATGGTCCTTAGACTGAGCCTCCCCTTGGCGTGCCTTCCCCTTCCTCCGAGGAGGTTGGTCATCCTCCTCATCACCGGATAAAGGTTCGTCTTCCACAAACACCTCCTCATTTTGGAGATTGTATTCCCTAAAAGGATGTCTTATCCTAGAGGTTGAAACACCCTCTGTAGGTATACCCTGTGATGCCATTGTATAGTATCCTCAGCTCCCCTCAGACGGCGCCACTTGTTTTAGAGAAATTTGTATGATAGAGAGGGAGGAGAGAGGACTGAAATACAATGCTACAACACAGAGCAATTTGTCTTAATATAATCAAGTAGCTAATCACTAATTATAATATATTCAATTAATACAAGCCTAGAGAGAGAAATTCTAGTTGTAGAGAGAGAAGCTCTCAATCAATAGCCTTTAATGCTCAATTCAAGATGCCCCCAAAATTAGGTGTAAGAGGCCTATTTATAGGCTTTTTGAAAGTTAAGCCATGTTTCAGATGTTGACAATTGTCCCATTTGTGGTTGTTGGATTGACGATATGCTTGATTTGGTGGGCTTGACAATGATGGGCTTTGTTCCGCTGTCTAAAGTGTCATTCCTTCCTCAGGTAACCTAATATTGCCATGTGTCACCTCCGTATTGGGCCACGTGTTACCCATTGGTTGGACCACGTATTAGGGTATTATGCCCCACAACAGGTTATAATGTTTAAATTACAAATAAAATGAAAACTAAAAAAAAGCAACATTACAGCAAGAGGCGTGTGGTATAATATGCCTTCCACCGTCAACTAACACATGATTCGCGTTACTTCACAACGTTTGATGTACATGGTGGGGAATTTACTCAAATGCCTTATGCTTGGGTTTTGAAGAACAACACGAAGCATTCCTAGGCATCCCTCGAGGTCTCATATTAGGGGTGGAAAACAGATCAGGTTGGGTTAGGTTTAGGTTCAGATCACTTCAATTCTGGTCAGAGAACTCATACCTAAACCTAATCTGTTTCAGGTTCGGGTCAACCTGAACCTAACTTGATTTTATTATACAAAAGTGTCTTACAAAATGGGTCAAATTGAACCCATTTTCTACCATATTTGAGCCGTTTACTCGTTTATCCGAAAACAAATGGCATCTAATGCGAAAACAATAAAAACACAACCACAAGCTTAAATTATAATTTAAAAAAAAAATGAACATATTACAACTACAACCCAACTTGCTATCTAAAAATTCAATAATTCAATTACTATTACTAAAATGTTTCAAAATCTTTAGAAATAAAATGTAAAGTTACAATCTAAAAACTATTCAAGATCAATAAGAATTTTGTTATCTTCGATTCTTCATTATTGTTCTGCCCTCTTTCACAAAGTTTCATAAATCTTACCTTACTCTCAACAATAGGAGAATTTAATAAATTGAGTAAATGGAATGAGAAATAATGAAGTAAATGAGTGAGATTTTTTTTTAAAAGAAAAGTGAGAAATGGAAATATTGAGTAAGTGGAAGAAGACAAAGAGAAGTGGAAGAGAATGACAGATCAAAAGAGGAAAGAGAAAAAAAAGGAGATTATGGTTTTTATTTTATCTTTATATATATATATATATACTATGTATAATATAGTATGTAAAAACAGGTTTAAGTTGGGCTAAAAGCCTATAATGCTATAATAGATCGAGAGGTCCACCTCGCTAAATTTTTAAGTCAAAGTAGGTTAATTTCGAGTTGACCTGATATGAAATTTACTTGTTTAGTTTTTCGGGTCATTTTGAGTTATTTTTGGCTTGGAAATAACAACCCGAACCTAATCCATTTTTAATTCAAAATTTTGTTCATGTTAACCCATTTAATTTTTCAGGTTGAAAATTTCAACCCTAACCCAGAAATTACACGATCAGAACACCGATCGTGTAATCAGCCCTATCTCATACCTTAAATAAAAAAAAATGTAGAAGCCACAATTAAAAACAAATCAGTGGGCTCCACACCCTTTTTTTTTTTTTTTTGGCTTAATTACAAAAGACCTGAGATGAATAATTTCTCACTTTCATCATTCGCTTGATGAATCCCCAACCTAAAAACCTACAAGGAGCTGAGTAATTCCAAATGAATTGATCTACAATGAGGTGGGCTTCTTCTTCTTTCAAGTTTACCGCCAAAATATCTCTCCTCCTCGTAACCGCTACAGGCATCGCCACATACGCAATTTCCGATGCTTCTTCTTCTCCTATTGCCCCTGAACTCCGTGCTCCTTTCTTCGCCTTTCGACGCTCTTCTTACAGCGTTTTCACAGTTCAGTTTCGACGCTCTCCAATGAATTCAATTTGTTGAATTCGTTTGTATTGACGACCGCTTTTTTTGCTTGTTTTTTTTTTTTTGTTGTAAATTTCTTTTTTTCAGATTGGTTCGACTGTATTTGATTACAAATACTCTTTGCATGGATTAGCAAAGTATTCCGATGAGTATCGGCGTGCTATTTCTGAGGTACTGTGAAGATTTTTGGATATTTCTGCTTTTTATTTATTATTATTATTATTATTATTATTATTATTATTATTATTATTATGTCCCGCATGTGCAAGCTGAGCTTGGCCCATTGGGCCCCCACAAACTCAGGGGCGGTTACGGGGGTGTGCGGGATGGTCGACGGAACAGGCCCCGAATTAAGGGCCCCCAACTTCTAATATATTGTTATTAGTTTCATAAAATAACACAAAGTTATTGTTAGAGTAGTGGTTAAAGCATTATGAGTACGTTGCCAATGGTACCAAGTTCAATTCCTCTTACTATCAACTTTTAAGTTTTTTTTGGTTGGAAATACTTCAAAGGTCCCAAGTTCCAATTATCACAATCTATAAAATGCTCTTATTTGCTCCTCCCAATATATCATTAAATCAGATTTTTGACTTCAATTTATTATCGTTTCCCCAAATTCTCATTTTGTTATCCTCATTCCCAAACCTTTTCTATCTCCAATAAACAATAAACAATTATCATCATTCTAAAATAGAATTGATTATCCATTCAAACCATCGTCTATCTCCTAAATTTTCATTAGCCTAATTTTTTTAATCATTTTTGTCGAATTTTATAATATAGCGAATTTTATTTACCAAATGGAATTGGGTATTTAATAGAAAAAGGGCCTCATTTTGAGAAGTTGCACGCACCCGTAAGAGTTATGTTATTGTAGCTCCGCCTCTGCACAAACTAGTTTTAGTTTGTTAAATAACAATAAGTTAAGCTCTTGTCAAGGAGTATGTTTTGAAGCATGAATTGTAGATGGTACCCAGGTTCAATTCCCTATATGGACATTATATTTTTGAATTTTTGACACAAGTCACACAAACAAGAACCAACAATCTTTGTATAGTTGTATTAATACTTCAACATTAGGCTAAAAATTTATCTTCCCATATGTTTAACTTTTAATATTTTTTTTAAATACATGCAATATTTTTGATAAATAAAATTCTTTTAATATGCTTATTTGAGTTATTTCACTTAATAAGGTTGATAATATCACTTTATTATGTCGAACTGTCGTCAGTAACTAAAATAGTACAACTATATTACGCGTCACTATATAATTTTAACGTTCACTCAAAAAAAAAATATAATAGTTATTTAGATCATTTAAAGAAATTATTTAATTAAAACTATCTCTATTATCTTATATTTTAGCTAGGATATGCTACAACCATTTGTATTAGAAAACTTCCCCCCTCTATATATTGCGTAATAATTAACTAGGGGCCTAATTTTATAAGTTGCACAGGGCCGATTTGTTTAAGATGACCCTTATTATTATTAATTTATTATTATTATTATTATTATTGTTATTATTATTATTATTACTACTATTATTATTATTATTACTACTACTACTACTACTATTACTACTTTTAATGGCGGTGTCTCTATGTTTTATTTTAGATTTTTGAATTTTAGTTTATACTCCCTCGGTTGTAAATTGCTTGTAAGTTTTAACACAATAGTATAGTACATTTTAGTGATAAGGTGTATGCACATAGGACAGAGACTACTGAAAAGTTAGGATTATCAAGTAACAAAATTGGTAAAATAGGTAAAACAAAGTAGGGAGAATGCAAAATTATGGGTAGAATTGGAATCAGAGATTTAATAAGGAATGCAACAAGTAATTATTAATAAGGATGTTTAAGTAATTACAGATTTAATATGGAATGTAGCAAGTAATTAGACATTTTGTTACATTCCTTATTTTGTAGAATTGAAATGAATGTGAGAGATATAGCGGGGATAAAGATGCATTAAATGATAGTGGATAGTGGTGAGGGAAGAGAGTAAGGACATGGTGAACTGTAGTTGATGCTGTGATGGAGTTGCAGGTAGTGGTTGGGGTGCGACACATTAGGGTGGTGGTTGGGTGGGGAGGGAGGGTGTGGAGTTGGGTGGTGAGGTCGTCGAGAATTTTGAGGTAGCTGGAGTTGCAGAGCTAGAGCCAGTGTTCTGAGGGATGATTAAAAATTTTGGAACTTCAATGATTTGATGATGTATAAAGGTGTAATCGATGAAAGGTTGTAGATGCATATGGTAATGATTAGTGCCAATATATCGATCATTGTCTATTGTCTATTGTCTATTGTCTATATAAGCTTGGTAATTATTTTTCAAAAATAAATAAATCTTAGTTTGTCTAGTTGGTACACGATTTCATAGTTGTTGTGGTAAATTAGTTAGGGTCCTTTTGTTTTGGAGGAAAACGCTCTCAGAAAATGATTTTCTATCATTTCCCCATTTTCCTTTGTTTGTTTTAGTAAGGGGTGAAAATCAATTTTCTCAAAGGTGGAAAACTTATTTTTGAAGTAGAAAACCCATTTTCCTTTTGTAAGCAAGGTATGCTACATTTTCCTTCCCATTATTTACTCTTTTATTCGTCTCTTTACATCTTTCTCCCCCTTTTCCTTCCATTTTTTTTTCTCCATGAGTTTTCTTCTGCCAAAACAAACAAAGGAAAAGTTGTTTTATAATTTTTTTACATTGAAAACTATTTTTCTTAGAAATTTATTTTCCATAAAAGTTGTTTTCCGTCAAAACAAACGTTCGTTTGTGTTATCGGAGATCTTGATTCTTGAGTTAAATTGTGTCATCTAAGGGCTTGTTTATATTAAGGGTCCGTTTGATAAGGCGTAAAATGTTTTCCCTCGAAATTGTTTTTCCATTTTACTTATTTGGTTTGGAAGAAAATATTAAAATGTAAAACTTGGGGTGGAAAATGGCACTCCACCATGTTGAAAACATTTTCCTCCAAAATTGGGAGGAAAATATTTTCTATCACACTTGGAAGGAAAACACTTTCCTTTCTAATTGGAATAATTGATTTTCCATTCTACCAAACAATGAAAAATGCTTAAAGTTTAAAATCATTTTACGTGCAACCAAACAACGGAAATTCTTCTTGAAATTGAGTTTTCCAATGTAAAAGGTTTTCCATGGAAAATTATTTTCATTCAAAAATGTTTTACACCCTACCAAATAGATTCTAAAAACAATTGAACCGAATTGAAAGTTTTAAGTATATATTAATTTTTTTAACTATGGATTAGTAATAACTTAGTAATAATATTGATATTAATCCACTAATAATTGTGAAACAAAAAAAATATTGTGTTATTCATAGTTTATATTCTATAAAAAAAAAATTCAGCAATACATTTTCATATGTAATCCACTTATGTGGTATTTTCATATTTTTGTAAATGACAATCCACTTATATTTTTGTTTCATTTCGTGAATGGTAGTTTTATTATATTTTTTTGTGAAAAGCATAAACTGATACTTCCTCCGCTCCAATATGCAACGTTTACTATTTCAACACTATTCACAATCATTTATATGGTTAGCTTTTGTGTTCAATATACTTGGAAAAACATAGTCATATGAGATTTTTGCGGATTCGTCTTGATGTGTAGTTTATAAAAATTCAATTTAAATAATTTTTACTCTAACAAAACTCGAGATATTCGCAGTTTACTTTATGCATTGAATGTAAAATGAAAAAAGTTGCAATTGTATTAGAGTAGAGGAAGTATATATATATATATATATACATACATACATAAAAAAATAATGATGATAATTAACGTTTCAATAAAAATATTATGAATAAAATAAAGCCAAGTAAAAATAACACTAATAAAGCTAATACACATCAATCTTATTATGGACAAAATTAGCAAAATAATTAGCAAAATAAAACAAGAGCTGAGCTGAAGTGATTGGAGCTGAACTCAAAGAAGTAAACCAGCCCTAAGGGGTGTGCACTGGTCCAAGACCAGACCGGAATGGAACATGGTGTACCGAAAAGCCGGAATCTCAAAAATTCATGGACCTGAGTCCGGACCTTGATTTCGGACCGGACCTGAAAAATTAGATCCTTGAAGGTTTTGAACCGGTATTATGAATTTGTGAATAAAAGTGAAAACCAGTGTTAGAGAATTTGCCCCTTATGCCTTCAAATTGCGAATTAATTCGATCGTTCCGGTTCAGGGTTCAATCGCAACCCAAATCGGAGCAAGTCGTGACTTGGTTCGCCTAAACCCTATAAATGCAATTGCTTTTAAAAACAAATGCCATTAGTAACCAAGACATCGGGGCTTTTACTCACCTTGGTGGAGCGACTTAAATGGTATATTTTTAGACTCCGGTGATTGTACGGCGATGGTTGCTGCGGTGGCTGTGGTTGTCGACACTCAATAGTCCTCTATCTTCTTTTTTTTCCCTTTTTGATATTGGGGGAGTGGCGGAGTTGGGGAGTTAATTATTTTCTTAATGAGGTCACGTGAATGAAGAATAAAAGTAGGCAAAAAACGTACATATTTAATTACTTCTTAAATTAAAAGAAGTAATTAATGACAACTCACTAGGTAAATGACTGGTCAAATTAAATCAAGTTGCGAATTTTAGGAAAAATTGCCTTTTAACGACCTACTTCTATTTAACATCCAAAATTCATGAATTTTGTGGTTTTATTAAGTTAATTTTGTGATTGATGCTGCAAGAAAGGGTGCAACCATGGGGGATTTGATAGCTTATGGAGATTCGTGTCTTTTGGGTGTTTCCATGGTTGGAATTTGTGTGTGCATGGTAAACATACCTAGACATGCACGCAAATCAAGGAAAGAACGGATGAATAAAGGAAATAAGTTGGTTTGCCTATGAGTTTTCTCCCACTTCACTTGATAAGGTTTTCTATTTTTAGGCTTTATTGCTTTGGGTCATAGTAGAGTATTATCCATCATATTCCTTTTAAAGGTCAAAGACAATACGTTCTTGAAGGTTTCTTGATTAAAAGATTTGTTCTTGAAAGCTTTCTTGAAGATTGAAACACAAAGAGCAAATAGTGGAGTATTATGCGTCATATTCCATCTAAAGGTCAAGGAAAATACGTTCTTGAAGGTTTCTTGATTAAAAGGTTTGTTCTTGAAAGCGTTCTTGAAGATTGAAGCATAAAGTGCAAAATGGCGCAAAGGCGAGCAACATCTAGTGTGGGTTTTGGCGCGTTTTTCTAAGGGATTGGACAACTGGATTTGTGTTTGTCATTTTGTTAGTTGTGTTGTTAGGTTGGTTTCCTAAATTAGTTGGTTGTTCAATTTTGGTGAATACGTGTGAGCCATATAACTCATCAAACAAGTCATCTACCCTTGGAATTAGGAACCTATACTTGATGGTGATGAGCATGGAGGTTGAAAGGGAGTTAAACTAATGTGGAAAGGTGTTTGTGCTCGTGGCGAAGAAAGTGAAAGACGAAGCTCCTTTGATTCCACGTGTTTTGAAGCCTTTGTTCAATGAATTTGAAGATGCTTTTCTAGATGATCTACTACGAGGATTATCATCTATAAGGGGCATTAAATATCAAATAAATCGTGTTCTCAGAGCTCAAATTCTAAACAAGGCAGCTTATAGATGCAATCTTGAGAAAACAAAGGAGATTAAAAGGCATATAGATGAGTTGATGCAATGTGGTTATGTGAGGGAAAGCATGAGCCCTTGTGCAATGCTTGCATTGGTTGTTCCTAAGAAAAATGGTGCTTGGAGGATGTGCATTAGGTTCCCAATTCTAAGGCTTAATGACTTGATGAGTTATATGGCTCACAAGTATTCACCAATTGATTTGAGGAGTGGGTATCATCAAATTGGAATGAAGGAAGGTGATGAATGGAATACAACTTTCAAGCTTTCAAGACCAAGTTGGGGCTCTATGAATGGTTAGTCATGCCTTTTAGTCTCACTAATGATCCTAGTACTTTTAGGAGGCTCATGACTGATGTTTTGAAGCCATACCTTTGTAAGTTTGTGATTGTTTATCTAAATGATATCTTGGCTTATAGTAGAAGCATTGACGATCATCTAAAACATCTAAGGAGTGTGTTCGAAACTTTGAGGGAACAAAAGCTTGAGAAGTGCTATTTCATGGTTCCTAGTGTCACATTTTTGGGGTATGTGGTCTCGAAAGATGATGTTTTAGTTGACTTGTTGAAGGTGGAAGCAATCAAATCATGGCCAACTCCAAAAAGCGTAACAAAAGTTTGTGCATTCCATGGCCTAGCTTCGTTATAGAGAAGATTTGTGAAGAACTTTTCATTAATTATGGCTACTACGACTGAATGGATCAAGGACAAGGGGAAGGTTTAGTGGACTAAAGAAGCACAAAATGCTTTTGAATTGATCAAGGAGTTGTTATGCAACACACCTATTCTTGCATTACCAGGTTTCAAGAAGCCTTTTAAAGTTGAAACTGGCGCAAGTAATGTAGGGATTACAACAGTTTTAGTTCAAGGAAAGAGGTCAATTGCTTACTTTAATGAGAAGTTAAATGGTGTAAAACTCAATTACTTTACCTATGATAAGGAATTCTACGCAATTGGATTCATTACTTGAGGCCTAACCACTTCATTCTACATTCAGGTCATGAAGCATTGAAGCATATCGATGGCCATAGAAGTTGAACCCTAGACATGCCAAGTGGGTTGAGTTCTTGCAATCTTTTCACTTTTCATCCAAGTATAAAGAAGGCAAGTCCAACATTGTTGCTGATTCACTTTCATTAGTGGTTTGAATTTCAAGTATTTGGTTTGGATATGATCACATACTATGAGCATGATGATATTTTTGGTCTTATGGTGGATAGATTTTCGAAGATGACTCACTTCACACCTTGCCATAAGATTGATAATGCTATGAGTGTTACAGATTTTTACTTCAAAGACATCGTGAGACTCCATAAAAAAATTCTGAAAACCATTGTGAGTGATAGGGATACAAAGTTCATGAATTACTTTTGGAAGTCTCTATGGAGGCTCGTTGGAACGAAATTGCTCTTTAGTACATCTTATCCGCAAATTGATGAGCAAACGGAAGTCATAAATAGAATTTTGGGGGTATTGTTGCATAATTTGGTGAGTAAGACTTAAAAAGATTGGAACTTCAAGCTTGGACTTGCACAGTTTGCTTACATCAAATCACCTACTTATGCAACAAAGCATTTACCATTTGAGACCGTGTATGGGATTCATCAAAGATTGCCTATTGACTATATTGATATTCCAAAGGGTTAATTGGTTCACAAGGATGCTCTGTCAAAGGTTGAGAACATGCAAAAGCTTCATGCAAAGGTAAGAGCTAGGATTGAGAAGGTAAATGCTCTATACAAGGCTCGTGCCAAAAAGTATAGAAGTCAACATGTCGGAAGGGGATTTAGTTTGGTTACACCTAAGGAAAAAGAGGTTTCCAAATCGACGCAAAAACATGCCCATGCCTAGGTGTGATGGTCCATTCAAGATCGTGAAAAAGGTGGGTGATAATACTTATCAATTAGAAGTGGCAGGAGCATATGGAGTACATGGTACATTTAGTATTGTTCCCTTATGTCCATGATGATCAATTTCGAGGTTTGAGGATAAACTCTTTTAAAGAAGGGGAGAATGATTATAAGTGTTGATGATCACAACTTCAAAGGTTTGATTGATGCTGCAAGAAAGAATGAAACCATGGGAGAATTGATAGTGATACGCATATCAATGAGCAAAACTTCGAGGGTTTGGGTTTGATTGAAGGTGGAAAACAAGAAGCAACCATGGGGGAGTTAGTGGCTTATGGAGACACAAGGCTTCTTGGGTTGACTAGGGTGGATTTTTACGTGTGCATGGTGACATGCACAAGCTTATTCACGTAAATGTAAAGCAATTATAGTTAGTAGTTTAGAAGTGTTGAGCTATATGGGTTTTCTTCCCACGTCATTTGATAGGGTTTTACCATATGGTGTTTTGTTATTTTCTTGATTAGTTTATGAGTCAAGGTTGATGGAATCAAGCATGAGAAACACAAAAATGGAGGTTTCTTGAAATAAAGATTGAATCTTGAAGAGTTTCTTGAAGTTCTTGAAATCGCAAGTCCAACAAAAATCAACGAGAAATCAAGCAATGCATATGGCGGGATTTTTGGAAGATTTTTGAAGTTATGGGCAACGTTGTCAACGCGGTTTTTCAAGTTGTTTGACTTGGTCAACTTAGTTTGTTATTTCGGAAATATAGTGGCTAGATTTGATTTGCAAAATATCTAAGATTTAGACTAGAAATCAGATTACAAAATATATGGTGCAAAGATATGTATCCGGTTTTGTTAGGATTTTCTTGTTATCCTAATCTTAGTTTGTTATACCATATATCTAAGGTAGTTAGGATATGTTTAGATTTCTGAAATATTGTGTGATATGTTTAGCCTATAAATAGGATGTAAAATACATCAATAAAATTCAGATTTGAGAGATTAAACACAAAGTGTTTCCGGTTTTCTTTTGTTTCACGAAGTAAACAATTTTTGAGAGTTTCTTGTGAGAAATTCGAATTGAGTGAGTGGTGTTTTGCTTTATCTCACGTGAGGATAGTTCTTAGGATTTGAGGGTGCTTTGCTTTAATCAAATTCTACTAATTATTCGCCTTAGAAGTTCAGATTTGTGGTGCGTAGCTTTATCAAATTTGAAGTCTAAGTTTCTTTGTGTGAGTGGCGTTTGTCTATAACAAAATTCACATCAACTTTTGGTGCTCTCGTTGAGAGATTCATTCAATCTCAAGTGTTCAATATCAATTATCATGGCTCAAGAAGGTGGAGACGAAAATCCACAAGGATTCACGAAGGGTTTGAGCTTGGCTCAAGCAAAAGAGCTACGTATGCAAGGGGAGATTGACGAGTTAAAGGCTCGTTTAGATGAAGTCCTAACCATCATGGCTTCTACCAAGAAAACTCCTACTAAATCTAAACAAGAGGAGGGCTCATCATCAAGTGAAAGTGAGCAAGAAAGTGTGAGGAGTGTACGTAAACCAAAAAAGGGATACTCATCAAGTTCTAGTGACGATGAGGAACCAAGATCAAGGCACAAACATAAGGGAAAGATGAGGGATGATGATCGAAATCTTAAACTCGAAATTCCTGAGTTTAATGGAGGTATGGATCCTGAAAAATTTCTAGATTGGATTCGTAGGGTTGAGAGGATTTTTCGTTACAAAGAATATGATGATCATAAGTCTTATAAATTGGCGGAATTAAAACTCACTTCCTATGCAAGTTTATGGCTTGAGGGTTTACAAAGAAAGAGAAGGAAAGAAGGTAGATCAAAAATATCTTCATGGTCTAAATTAAAAAGGGAGATGAGGAAACGTTTTGTTCCTCAAGATTTCGAGCAAAACAATTTCATCAAGATGCATACATTAAAACAAGATAGAAAAACGGTTGATGAATACATTGTGGAGTTTGAAAAATTGATCATGATTTGTGATTTAGAAGAGAAGGAGGACCACAAAGTGGCTCGTTTTGTGGCTGGTCTAGATGAAAATATAAGGGAGAAGGTCGAATTACAACCTTATTGGACCTTTGATGAAGTTTGTAGAGTGGCAGCAAGGGTTGAGAAACAAGTTGCACGCAAAACAAAGACATACTTCAAAACCTATGATTCTAAAGAAAAGCGTGATACTTTTCCTCAAAAACCAAACTTTGATAAGGTTACTAAACCACCCTTCATCAAGGATAAGAGTTCAACTTCAAAGCCCCAAAGTAGTGATTCACGCATTGTTTGTTTCAAGTGTAAAGGGCAAGGTCACATTCAAAGAGATTGTCCTCATGCTAGGGTCACAACAACTCGAAATTGGGTAGATGGGGAAAGCCTTGAAGAAGAGGAGGAGATGTATGGGGATGAGGGAGAGGAAGAGTATGCCAATTATGAAAATATGGAGGAAGAAACGGAGGAAGTCCAACCAGAAACACAAGGCCAATCCTTGGTGTTACGTAGGGTATTACAATCTCAAAGTGCACAACCTTTGGAGAGTCAAAGGGATAAAATTTTTCTCACAAGGTGTAATGTTCAAGGCAAGCTTTGTGATGTAATCATAGATACTGGAAGTTGCACAAATGTAGTATCTACGTTGTTGGTGGAAAAGCTCGCAATTCCTACAAAGATACATCCTCAACCATACAAGCTACATTGGCTTAGCAACACAAGCGATGTTAAGGTAAACAAACAAGCCTTGATTGCGTTTAAAATTGGTAAATTTGAGGATCAAGTACTTTGTGATGTTTGTCCTATGGATGCTTGTCATATATTATTGGGTAGACCTTGGCAATATGACCGTTTTGTGAAGTTTAATGGAAGAACAAATGTCTATATTGTGCGCAAGAACCCTAATGAAAAATCATATGCATTAAAACCCTTGATGATTTCTAAACCTAAAACAAGCATGGGTAATTCTAAAGGTGTTTTGTTGGTGGGTGGAAAGGAGTTAGAAAGGGAGTTGAAAACAAGTTCTATGTCTTATATGTTGTTAGCCAAAGAGGTACAAGATGAAGCCCCAGAGATTCCTAGGGTTTTGCATCCTATGTTGAATGAGTTTTCAGATGTGTTTCCTAATGAGTTGCCACCAGGATTACCACCCATACGTGGAATTGAACATCAAATTGATCTTATTCCTGGGTCTCAAATTCCTAACAAGCCTGCATATAGATGTAATCCAGAGGAGACAAAGGAGATACAAAGGCAAATTGAGGAATTAATGGAGAGGGGGTACGTGAGAGAGAGCATGAGTCCATGTGCTGTGCCTACATTAATAGTACCTAAGAAGGATGGGACTTGGAGAATGTGTATTGATTCAAGGGCAGTTAACAATATAACCGTCAAGTATAGGTTTCCTATACCTAGATTGGATGATTTGCTAGATGAATTACATGGTTCTCAATTATTTTCAAAAATTGATTTAAGGAGTGGATATCATCAGATTCGAATGAAGGAAGGTGATGAATGGAAAACAGGTTTTAAAACAAAGCTAGGGCTTTATGAATGGTTAGTCATGCCTTTTGGGTTAACTAATGCACCTAGTACGTTTATGAGGTTGATGAATGAGGTCTTAAAGCCATACATTGGTAAGTTTGTAGTGGTATATTTAGATGATATTTTGGTGTATAGCAAGAGTGTTAATGATCATCTAAGCCATCTAAGGAGTGTGTTTGGGACATTACGAGAACAAAAGCTCTATGCTAAGCTCGAAAAGTGTTATTTCATGGTACCAAGTGTGACGTTTTTGGGGTATATTGTGTCCAAAGATGGGGTTTCTGTTGATCCATCTAAAGTGGAAGCTATAAAATCATGGCCAACACCAAAGAACGTGACTGAAGTACGTGCTTTTCATGGGTTAGCCTCGTTCTATAGGAGGTTTGTGAAGAATTTTTCATCTGTTGTTGCTCCTATAACCGAATGCATTAAGAAGGATAAGCCTAAGTTTGAGTGGACTAAGGGGGCACAAGAAGCTTTTGAATTGATTAAGAAGTTGCTTTGTAACACACCCATACTAGCCTTACCAGATTTCTCTAAACCATTTGAAGTAGAGACGGATGCAAGTGGGGTTGGAATTGGTGCTGTTCTAGTCCAAGGGAAGAGGCCAATTGCTTACTTTAGTGAGAAATTGAATGGTGCTAAACTGAACTATTCTACATATGACAAGGAGTTCTATGCCATTATTAGAGCTTTGGATCATTGGAGTCACTATTTAAGGCCTAATCACTTCATATTACATTCTGATCATGAAGCTTTGAAGCACATTAATGGTCAACAAAAATTGAATCCAAGACATGCTAAATGGGTTGAATTTTTGCAATCTTTTCACTTCTCTTCAAAGTACAAAACGGGGAAGTCTAATGTTGTTGCTGATGCTTTGTCAAGAAGGTATACTTTGCTTGGTGTTTTGAACTTTAAGTTGCTTGGATTAGAGTTGATAACACAATTTTACGAGCAAGATGGTGATTTTGGACCAATAATGGCGCAACTTTCAAAGGGTTCTATGAGTTCCTATGTGCTACATGATGGGTTTTTGTTTAAAGGTAATCTATTGTGCATACCTAAGTGTTCTATACGTGAGTTGCTAGTAAGGGAGGCTCATGGAGGAGGTATTGCTGGACATTTTGGCATTACAAAGACACTAACCATGTTGCAAGAACATTTTTATTGGCCAAAGATGATTGTTGATGTTGAGGCCATAATTGCTCAATGTGCTACTTGTCAAAAGGCAAAGGCAGCCTTTCATCAAGGTTTTTATACTCCATTGCCAGTGCCAGAGGGACCTTGGGAGGATGTTTCTATGGATTTCATTGTAGGGTTACCAAGGACAGCAAGGGGAAAAGATGCTATTATGGTAGTGGTTGATAGATTTTCAAAGATGGCTCATTTTACACCATGTCACAAGACAGATGATGCTATGAATGTGGCTGATTTATACTTTAAAGACATCATAAGGTTACATGGGGTTCCAAAGACTATTGTAAGTGATAGAGACACAAAATTCATGAGCTACTTTTGGAAGTCACTTTGGAGGTTAATAGGCACGAAACTTTTGTTTAGCACATCTTATCATCCTCAAACAGATGGGCAAACAGAAGTCACTAATCGAACACTAGGGGTTTTGTTGCGTGGTTTGGTTAGTAAGACACAAAAAGATTGGGATTTGAAGCTTGCTCATGCTGAATTTGCTTATAATAGGTCACCTACTTATGCTACTAAGCACTCACCTTTCGAGATTGTCTATGGAGTTAATCCTAAGTTACCAATTGATTTTGTAAGTATTCCTAAAGGGGAGTTGGTACACAAAGATGCCAAGACTAAGGTTGAGTATATGCAAAAACTTCATGCAGAAGTAAGGGCTCGAATTGAGAAGGTTAATGATATTTACAAGGCACGAGCAAACAAACATAAATCACAACATGTCTACAAAGAAGGGGATTTGGTTTGGTTACACTTGAGGAAGGAAAGATTTCCAAATCAAAGGAAGAATAAACTTATGCCTCGTTGTGATGGACCGTTCAAGATCATAAGTAAAGTGGGGGATAATGCTTATAAATTGGAATTACCAGGAGAATATGGAGTCCATGCTACTTTCAACATTGGTGATTTAGCTCCTTATGTTCCTGATGACCAACTTCGAGGTTTGAGGACAAACTCTTTTGAAGAAGAGGAGGATGATACGCATATCAATGAGCAAAACTTCGAGGGTTTGGGTTTGATTGAAGGTGGAAAACAAGAAGCAACCTTGGGGGAGTTAGTGGCTTATGGAGACACAAGGCTTCTTGGGTTGGCTAGGGTGGATTTCTACGTGTGCATGGTGACATGCACAAGCTTATTCACGTAAATGTAAAGCAAGTATAGTTAGTAGTTTAGAAGTGTTGAGCTATATGGGTTTTCTTCCCACGTCATTTGATAGGGTTTTACCATATGGTGTTTTGTTATTTTCTTGATTAGTTTATGAGTCAAGGTTGATGGAATCAAGCATGAGAAACACAAAAATGGAGGTTTCTTGAAATAAAGATTGAATCTTGAAGAGTTTCTTGAAGTTCTTGAAATCGGAAGTCCAACAAAAATCAACGAGAATCAACGCAATGCATATGGCGGGATTTTTGAAAGATTTTTGAAGTTGTGGGCAACGTTGTCAACGCGGGATTTTGTGTTGTTTGACTTGGTCAACCTAGGGTTGTTATTCGGAAATATGGTGGCTAGATTTGATTTGCAAAATATCTAAGATTTAGACTAGAAATCAGATTACAAAATATATGGTGCAAAGATATGTATCCGGTTTTGTTAGGATTTTCTTGTTATCCTAATCTTAGTTTGTTATACCATATATCTAAGGTAGTTAGGATATGTTTAGATTTCTGAAATATTGTGTGATATGTTTAGCCTATAAATAGGATGTAAAATACATCAATAAAATTCAGATTTGAGAGATTAAACACAAAGTGTTTCCGGTTTTCTTTTGTTTCACGAAGTAAACAATTTTTGAGAGTTTCTTGTGAGAAATTCGAATTGAGTGAGTGGTGTTTTGCTTTATCTCACGTGAGGATAGTTCTTAGGATTTGAGGGTGCTTTGCTTTAATCAAATTCTACTAATTATTCGCCTTAGAAGTTCAGATTTGTGGTGCGTAGCTTTATCAAATTTGAAGTCTAAGTTTCTTTGTGTGAGTGGCGTTTGTCTATAACAAAATTCACATCAACTTTTGGTGCTCTCGTTGAGAGATTCATTCAATCTCAAGTGTTCAATATCAATTATCATGGCTCAAGAAGGTGGAGACGAAAATCCACAAGGATTCACGAAGGGTTTGAGCTTGGCTCAAGCAAAAGAGCTACGTATGCAAGGGGAGATTGACGAGTTAAAGGCTCGTTTAGATGAAGTCCTAACCATCATGGCTTCTACCAAGAAAACTCCTACTAAATCTAAACAAGAGGAGGGCTCATCATCAAGTGAAAGTGAGCAAGAAAGTGTGAGGAGTGTACGTAAACCAAAAAAGGGATACTCATCAAGTTCTAGTGACGATGAGGAACCAAGATCAAGGCACAAACATAAGGGAAAGATGAGGGATGATGATCGAAATCTTAAACTCGAAATTCCTGAGTTTAATGGAGGTATGGATCCTGAAAAATTTCTAGATTGGATTCGTAGGGTTGAGAGGATTTTTCGTTACAAAGAATATGATGATCATAAGTCTTATAAATTGGCGGAATTAAAACTCACTTCCTATGCAAGTTTATGGCTTGAGGGTTTACAAAGAAAGAGAAGGAAAGAAGGTAGATCAAAAATATCTTCATGGTCTAAATTAAAAAGGGAGATGAGGAAACGTTTTGTTCCTCAAGATTTCGAGCAAAACAATTTCATCAAGATGCATACATTAAAACAAGATAGAAAAACGGTTGATGAATACATTGTGGAGTTTGAAAAATTGATCATGATTTGTGATTTAGAAGAGAAGGAGGACCACAAAGTGGCTCGTTTTGTGGCTGGTCTAGATGAAAATATAAGGGAGAAGGTCGAATTACAACCTTATTGGACCTTTGATGAAGTTTGTAGAGTGGCAGCAAGGGTTGAGAAACAAGTTGCACGCAAAACAAAGACATACTTCAAAACCTATGATTCTAAAGAAAAGCGTGATACTTTTCCTCAAAAACCAAACTTTGATAAGGTTACTAAACCACCCTTCATCAAGGATAAGAGTTCAACTTCAAAGCCCCAAAGTAGTGATTCACGCATTGTTTGTTTCAAGTGTAAAGGGCAAGGTCACATTCAAAGAGATTGTCCTCATGCTAGGGTCACAACAACTCGAAATTGGGTAGATGGGGAAAGCCTTGAAGAAGAGGAGGAGATGTATGGGGATGAGGGAGAGGAAGAGTATGCCAATTATGAAAATATGGAGGAAGAAACGGAGGAAGTCCAACCAGAAACACAAGGCCAATCCTTGGTGTTACGTAGGGTATTACAATCTCAAAGTGCACAACCTTTGGAGAGTCAAAGGGATAAAATTTTTCTCACAAGGTGTAATGTTCAAGGCAAGCTTTGTGATGTAATCATAGATACTGGAAGTTGCACAAATGTAGTATCTACGTTGTTGGTGGAAAAGCTCGCAATTCCTACAAAGATACATCCTCAACCATACAAGCTACATTGGCTTAGCAACACAAGCGATGTTAAGGTAAACAAACAAGCCTTGATTGCGTTTAAAATTGGTAAATTTGAGGATCAAGTACTTTGTGATGTTTGTCCTATGGATGCTTGTCATATATTATTGGGTAGACCTTGGCAATATGACCGTTTTGTGAAGTTTAATGGAAGAACAAATGTCTATATTGTGCGCAAGAACCCTAATGAAAAATCATATGCATTAAAACCCTTGATGATTTCTAAACCTAAAACAAGCATGGGTAATTCTAAAGGTGTTTTGTTGGTGGGTGGAAAGGAGTTAGAAAGGGAGTTGAAAACAAGTTCTATGTCCTATATGTTGTTAGCCAAAGAGGTACAAGATGAAGCCCCAGAGATTCCTAGGGTTTTGCATCCTATGTTGAATGAGTTTTCAGATGTGTTTCCTAATGAGTTGCCACCAGGATTACCACCCATACGTGGAATTGAACATCAAATTGATCTTATTCCTGGGTCTCAAATTCCTAACAAGCCTGCATATAGATGTAATCCAGAGGAGACAAAGGAGATACAAAGGCAAATTGAGGAATTAATGGAGAGGGGGTACGTGAGAGAGAGCATGAGTCCATGTGCTGTGCCTACATTAATAGTACCTAAGAAGGATGGGACTTGGAGAATGTGTATTGATTCAAGGGCAGTTAACAATATAACCGTCAAGTATAGGTTTCCTATACCTAGATTGGATGATTTGCTAGATGAATTACATGGTTCTCAATTATTTTCAAAAATTGATTTAAGGAGTGGATATCATCAGATTCGAATGAAGGAAGGTGATGAATGGAAAACAGGTTTTAAAACAAAGCTAGGGCTTTATGAATGGTTAGTCATGCCTTTTGGGTTAACTAATGCACCTAGTACGTTTATGAGGTTGATGAATGAGGTCTTAAAGCCATACATTGGTAAGTTTGTAGTGGTATATTTAGATGATATTTTGGTGTATAGCAAGAGTGTTAATGATCATCTAAGCCATCTAAGGAGTGTGTTTGGGACATTACGAGAACAAAAGCTCTATGCTAAGCTCGAAAAGTGTTATTTCATGGTACCAAGTGTGACGTTTTTGGGGTATATTGTGTCCAAAGATGGGGTTTCTGTTGATCCATCTAAAGTGGAAGCTATAAAATCATGGCCAACACCAAAAAACGTGACTGAAGTACGTGCTTTTCATGGGTTAGCCTCGTTCTATAGGAGGTTTGTGAAGAATTTTTCATCTGTTGTTGCTCCTATAACCGAATGCATTAAGAAGGATAAGCCTAAGTTTGAGTGGACTAAGGGGGCACAAGAAGCTTTTGAATTGATTAAGAAGTTGCTTTGTAACACACCCATACTAGCCTTACCAGATTTCTCTAAACCATTTGAAGTAGAGACGGATGCAAGTGGGGTTGGAATTGGTGCTGTTCTAGTCCAAGGGAAGAGGCCAATTGCTTACTTTAGTGAGAAATTGAATGGTGCTAAACTGAACTATTCTACATATGACAAGGAGTTCTATGCCATTATTAGAGCTTTGGATCATTGGAGTCACTATTTAAGGCCTAATCACTTCATATTACATTCTGATCATGAAGCTTTGAAGCACATTAATGGTCAACAAAAATTGAATCCAAGACATGCTAAATGGGTTGAATTTTTGCAATCTTTTCACTTCTCTTCAAAGTACAAAACGGGGAAGTCTAATGTTGTTGCTGATGCTTTGTCAAGAAGGTATACTTTGCTTGGTGTTTTGAACTTTAAGTTGCTTGGATTAGAGTTGATAACACAATTTTACGAGCAAGATGGTGATTTTGGACCAATAATGGCGCAACTTTCAAAGGGTTCTATGAGTTCCTATGTGCTACATGATGGGTTTTTGTTTAAAGGTAATCTATTGTGCATACCTAAGTGTTCTATACGTGAGTTGTTAGTAAGGGAGGCTCATGGAGGAGGTATTGCTGGACATTTTGGCATTACAAAGACACTAACCATGTTGCAAGAACATTTTTATTGGCCAAAGATGATTGTTGATGTTGAGGCCATAATTGCTCAATGTGCTACTTGTCAAAAGGCAAAGGCAGCCTTTCATCAAGGTTTTTATACTCCATTGCCAGTGCCAGAGGGACCTTGGGAGGATGTTTCTATGGATTTCATTGTAGGGTTACCAAGGACAGCAAGGGGAAAAGATGCTATTATGGTAGTGGTTGATAGATTTTCAAAGATGGCTCATTTTACACCATGTCACAAGACAGATGATGCTATGAATGTGGCTGATTTATACTTTAAAGACATCATAAGGTTGCATGGGGTTCCAAAGACTATTGTAAGTGATAGAGACACAAAATTCATGAGTTACTTTTGGAAGTCACTTTGGAGGTTAATAGGCACGAAACTTTTGTTTAGCACATCTTATCATCCTCAAACAGATGGGCAAACAGAAGTCACTAATCGAACACTAGGGGTTTTGTTGCGTGGTTTGGTTAGTAAGACACAAAAAGATTGGGATTTGAAGCTTGCTCATGCTGAATTTGCTTATAATAGGTCACCTACTTATGCTACTAAGCACTCACCTTTCGAGATTGTCTATGGAGTTAATCCTAAGTTACCAATTGATTTTGTAAGTATTCCTAAAGGGGAGTTGGTACACAAAGATGCCAAGACTAAGGTTGAGTATATGCAAAAACTTCATGCAGAAGTAAGGGCTCGAATTGAGAAGGTTAATGATATTTACAAGGCACGAGCAAACAAACATAAATCACAACATGTCTACAAAGAAGGGGATTTGGTTTGGTTACACTTGAGGAAGGAAAGATTTCCAAATCAAAGGAAGAATAAACTTATGCCTCGTTGTGATGGACCGTTCAAGATCATAAGTAAAGTGGGGGATAATGCTTATAAATTGGAATTACCAGGAGAATATGGAGTCCATGCTACTTTCAACATTGGTGATTTAGCTCCTTATGTTCCTGATGACCAACTTCGAGGTTTGAGGACAAACTCTTTTGAAGAAGAGGAGGATGATACGCATATCAATGAGCAAAACTTCGAGGGTTTGGGTTTGATTGAAGGTGGAAAACAAGAAGCAACCTTGGGGGAGTTAGTGGCTTATGGAGACACAAGGCTTCTTGGGTTGGCTAGGGTGGATTTCTACGTGTGCATGGTGACATGCACAAGCTTATTCACGTAAATGTAAAGCAAGTATAGTTAGTAGTTTAGAAGTGTTGAGCTATATGGGTTTTCTTCCCACGTCATTTGATAGGGTTTTACCATATGGTGTTTTGTTATTTTCTTGATTAGTTTATGAGTCAAGGTTGATGGAATCAAGCATGAGAAACACAAAAATGGAGGTTTCTTGAAATAAAGATTGAATCTTGAAGAGTTTCTTGAAGTTCTTGAAATCGGAAGTCCAACAAAAATCAACGAGAATCAACGCAATGCATATGGCGGGATTTTTGAAAGATTTTTGAAGTTGTGGGCAACGTTGTCAACGCGGGATTTTGTGTTGTTTGACTTGGTCAACCTAGGGTTGTTATTCGGATATATGGTGGCTAGATTTGATTTGCAAAATATCTAAGATTTAGACTAGAAATCAGATTACAAAATATATGGTGCAAGATTTGTATCCGGTTTTGATAAGATTTTCTTGTTATCCTAATCTTAGTTTGTTATACCATATATCTAAGGTAGTTAGGATATGTTTAGAATTCTGAAATATTATGTGATATGTTTAGCCTATAAATAGGATGTAAAATACATCAATAAAATTCAGATTTGAGTAATTAAACACAAAGTGTTTCCGGTTTTTATTGTTTCACGAAGAAAACAAAATTTTGAGAGTTTCTTGTGAGAAATTCGATTGAGTGAGTGGTGCTTTTGCTTTATCTCACGTGAGGATAGTTCTTAGGATTTGAGGGTGCTTTGCTTTAATCAAATTCTACCAATTATTCGCCTTAGAAGTTCAGATTTGTGGTGCGTGGCTTTATCAAATTTGAAGTCTAAGTTTTCTTTGTGTGAGTGGCGTTTGTCTATAACAAAATTCACATCAACTTTTGGTGCTCTCGTTGAGAGATTCATTCAATCTCAAGTGTTCAATATCAATTATCATGGCTCAAGAAGGTGGAGACGAAAATCCACAAGGATTCACGAAGGGTTTGAGCTTGGCTCAAGCAAAAGAGCTACGTATGCAAGGGGAGATTGACGAGTTAAAGGCTCGTTTAGATGAAGTCCTAACCATCATGGCTTCTACCAAGAAAACTCCTACTAAATCTAAACAAGAGGAGGGCTCATCATCAAGTGAAAGTGAGCAAGAAAGTGTGAGGAGTGTACGTAAACCAAAAAAGGGATACTCATCAAGTTCTAGTGACGATGAGGAACCAAGATCAAGGCACAAACATAAGGGAAAGATGAGGGATGATGATCGAAATCTTAAACTCGAAATTCCTGAGTTTAATGGAGGTATGGATCCTGAAAAATTTCTAGATTGGATTCGTAGGGTTGAGAGGATTTTTCGTTACAAAGAATATGATGATCATAAGTCCTATAAATTGGCGGAATTAAAACTCACTTCCTATGCAAGTTTATGGCTTGAGGGTTTACAAAGAAAGAGAAGGAAAGAAGGTAGATCAAAAATATCTTCATGGTCTAAATTAAAAAGGGAGATGAGGAAACGTTTTGTTCCTCAAGATTTCGAGCAAAACAATTTCATCAAGATGCATACATTAAAACAAGATAGAAAAACGGTTGATGAATACATTGTGGAGTTTGAAAAATTGATCATGATTTGTGATTTAGAAGAGAAGGAGGACCACAAAGTGGCTCGTTTTGTGGCTGGTCTAGATGAAAATATAAGGGAGAAGGTCGAATTACAACCTTATTGGACCTTTGATGAAGTTTGTAGAGTGGCAGCAAGGGTTGAGAAACAAGTTGCACGTAAGCCAAAGACATACTTCAAAACTTATGACCCTAAGGAAAAACGTGATACTTTTCCTCAAAAACCAAACTTTGATAAGGTTACTAAACCACCCTTCATCAAGGATAAGAGTTCAACTTCAAAGCCCCAAAGTAGTGATTCACGCATTGTTTGTTTCAAGTGTAAAGGGCAAGGTCACATTCAAAGAGATTGTCCTCATGCTAGGGTCACAACAACTCGAAATTGGGTAGATGGGGAAAGCCTTGAAGAAGAGGAGGAGATGTATGGGGATGAGGGAGAGGAAGAGTATGCCAATTATGAAAATATGGAGGAAGAAACGGAGGAAGTCCAACCAGAAACACAAGGCCAATCCTTGGTGTTACGTAGGGTATTACAATCTCAAAGTGCACAACCTTTGGAGAGTCAAAGGGATAAAATTTTTCTCACAAGGTGTAATGTTCAAGGCAAGCTTTGTGATGTAATCATAGATACTGGAAGTTGCACAAATGTAGTATCTACGTTGTTGGTGGAAAAGCTCGCAATTCCTACAAAGATACATCCTCAACCATACAAGCTACATTGGCTTAGCAACACAAGCGATGTTAAGGTAAACAAACAAGCCTTGATTGCGTTTAAAATTGGTAAATTTGAGGATCAAGTACTTTGTGATGTTTGTCCTATGGATGCTTGTCATATACTATTGGGTAGACCTTGGCAATATGACCGTTTTGTGAAGTTTAATGGGAGAACAAATGTCTATATTGTGCGCAAGAACCCTAATGAGAAATCATATGCATTAAAACCCTTGATGATTTCTAAACCTAAAACAAGCATGGGTAATTCTAAAGGTGTTTTGTTGGTGGGTGGAAAGGAGTTAGAAAGGGAGTTGAAAACAAGTTCTATGTCTTATATGTTGTTAGCCAAAGAGGTACAAGATGAAGCCCCAGAGATTCCTAGGGTTTTGCATCCTATGTTGAATGAGTTTTCAGATGTGTTTCCTAATGAGTTGCCACCAGGGTTACCACCCATACGTGGAATTGAACATCAAATTGATCTTATTCCTGGGTCTCAAATTCCTAACAAGCCTGCATATAGATGTAATCCAGAGGAGACAAAGGAGATACAAAGGCAAATTGAGGAATTAATGGAGAGGGGGTACGTGAGAGAGAGCATGAGTCCATGTGCTGTGCCTACATTAATAGTACCTAAGAAGGATGGGACTTGGAGAATGTGTATTGATTCAAGGGCAGTTAACAATATAACCGTCAAGTATAGGTTTCCTATACCTAGATTGGATGATTTGCTAGATGAATTACATGGTTCTCAATTATTTTCAAAAATTGATTTAAGGAGTGGATATCATCAGATTCGAATGAAGGAAGGTGATGAATGGAAAACAGGTTTTAAAACAAAGCTAGGGCTTTATGAATGGTTAGTCATGCCTTTTGGGTTAACTAATGCACCTAGTACGTTTATGAGGTTGATGAATGAGGTCTTAAAGCCATACATTGGTAAGTTTGTAGTGGTATATTTAGATGATATTTTGGTGTATAGCAAGAGTGTTAATGATCATCTAAGCCATCTAAGGAGTGTGTTTGGGACATTACGAGAACAAAAGCTCTATGCTAAGCTCGAAAAGTGTTATTTCATGGTACCAAGTGTGACGTTTTTGGGGTATATTGTGTCCAAAGATGGGGTTTCTGTTGATCCATCTAAAGTGGAAGCTATAAAATCATGGCCAACACCAAAGAACGTGACTGAAGTACGTGCTTTTCATGGGTTAGCCTCGTTCTATAGGAGGTTTGTGAAGAATTTTTCATCTGTTGTTGCTCCTATAACCGAATGCATTAAGAAGGATAAGCCTAAGTTTGAGTGGACTAAGGGGGCACAAGAAGCTTTTGAATTGATTAAGAAGTTGCTTTGTAACACGCCTATACTAGCCTTACCAGATTTCTCTAAACCATTTGAAGTAGAGACGGATGCAAGTGGGGTTGGAATTGGTGCTGTTCTAGTCCAAGGGAAGAGGCCAATTGCTTACTTTAGTGAGAAATTGAATGGTGCTAAACTGAACTATTCTACATATGACAAGGAGTTCTATGCCATTATTAGAGCTTTGGATCATTGGAGTCATTATTTAAGGCCTAATCACTTCATATTACATTCTGATCATGAAGCTTTGAAGCACATTAATGGTCAACAAAAATTGAATCCAAGACATGCTAAATGGGTTGAATTTTTGCAATCTTTTCACTTCTCTTCAAAGTACAAAACGGGGAAGTCTAATGTTGTTGCTGATGCTTTGTCAAGAAGGTATACTTTGCTTGGTGTTTTGAACTTTAAGTTGCTTGGATTAGAGTTGATAACACAATTTTACGAGCAAGATGGTGATTTTGGACCAATAATGGCGCAACTTTCAAAGGGTTCTATGAGTTCCTATGTGCTACATGATGGGTTTTTGTTTAAAGGTAATCTATTGTGCATACCTAAGTGTTCTATACGTGAGTTGCTAGTAAGGGAGGCTCATGGAGGAGGTATTGCTGGACATTTTGGCATTACAAAGACACTAACCATGTTGCAAGAACATTTTTATTGGCCAAAGATGATTGTTGATGTTGAGGCCATAATTGCTCAATGTGCTACTTGTCAAAAGGCAAAAGCAGCCTTTCATCAAGGTTTTTATACTCCATTGCCAGTGCCAGAGGGACCTTGGGAGGATGTTTCTATGGATTTCATTGTAGGGTTACCAAGGACAGCAAGGGGAAAAGATGCTATTATGGTAGTGGTTGATAGATTTTCAAAGATGGCTCATTTTACACCATGTCACAAGACAGATGATGCTATGAATGTGGCTGATTTATACTTTAAAGACATCATAAGGTTGCATGGGGTTCCAAAGACTATTGTAAGTGATAGAGACACAAAATTCATGAGTTACTTTTGGAAGTCACTTTGGAGGTTAATAGGCACGAAACTTTTGTTTAGCACATCTTATCATCCTCAAACAGATGGGCAAACAGAAGTCACTAATCGAACACTAGGGGTTTTGTTGCGTGGTTTGGTTAGTAAGACACAAAAAGATTGGGATTTGAAGCTTGCTCATGCTGAATTTGCTTATAATAGGTCACCTACTTATGCTACTAAGCACTCACCTTTCGAGATTGTCTATGGAGTTAATCCTAAGTTACCAATTGATTTTGTAAGTATTCCTAAAGGGGAGTTGGTACACAAAGATGCCAAGACTAAGGTTGAGTATATGCAAAAACTTCATGCAGAAGTAAGGGCTCGAATTGAGAAGGTTAATGATATTTACAAGGCACGAGCAAACAAACATAAATCACAACATGTCTACAAAGAAGGGGATTTGGTTTGGTTACACTTGAGGAAGGAAAGATTTCCAAATCAAAGGAAGAATAAACTTATGCCTCGTTGTGATGGACCGTTCAAGATCATAAGTAAAGTGGGGGATAATGCTTATAAATTGGAATTACCAGGAGAATATGGAGTCCATGCTACTTTCAACATTGGTGATTTAGCTCCTTATGTTCCTGATGACCAACTTCGAGGTTTGAGGACAAACTCTTTTGAAGAAGAGGAGGATGATACGCATATCAATGAGCAAAACTTCGAGGGTTTGGGTTTGATTGAAGGTGGAAAACAAGAAGCAACCATGGGGGAGTTAGTGGCTTATGGAGACACAAGGCTTCTTGGGTTGGCTAGGGTGGATTTCTACGTGTGCATGGTGACATGCACAAGCTTATTCACGTAAATGTAAAGCAAGTATAGTTAGTAGTTTAGAAGTGTTGAGCTATATGGGTTTTCTTCCCACGTCATTTGATAGGGTTTTACCATATGGTGTTTTGTTATTTTCTTGATTAGTTTATGAGTCAAGGTTGATGGAATCAAGCATGAGAAACACAAAAATGGAGGTTTCTTGAAATAAAGATTGAATCTTGAAGAGTTTCTTGAAGTTCTTGAAATCGCAAGTCCAACAAAAATCAACGAGAATCAAAGCAAGTTATATGGCGGGATTTTGGACAGATTTTTGGAAGATTGGGCAACGTTGTCAACACGGTTTTTCAAGTTGTTTGACTTGGTCAACCTTGGGTTGTTATTCGGAAATATGGTGGCTAGATTTGATTTGCAAAATATCTAAGATTTAGACTAGAAATCAGATTACAAAATATATGGTGCAAATATTGTATCCGGTTTTGATAAGATTTTCTTGTTATCCTAATCTTAGTTTGTTTTACCATATATCTAAGGTAGTTAGGATATGTTTAGAATTCTGAAATATTATGTGATATGTTTAGCCTATAAATAGGATGTAAAATACATCAATAAAATTCAGATTTGAGTAATTAAACACAAAGTGTTTCCGGTTTTTATTGTTTCACGAAGAAAACAAAATTTGAGAGTTTCTTGTGAGAAATTCGATTGAGTGAGTGGTGCTTTGTGCTTTATCTCACGTGAGGATAGTTCTTAGGATTTGAGGGTGCTTTGCTTTAATCAAATTCTATCAATTATTCGCCTTAGAAGTTCGAATTTGTGGTGCATCGCTTTATCAAATTTGAAGTCTAAGTTTCCTTTGTGTGAGTGGCGTTTGTTTATAACAAAATTCACATCAGATAGCTTATGGGAATTCATTTCTTATGGGTACATCTAGGGTTGGGATTTGCGTGTGCATGGTCACACATACTCAGACATGCACGCAAATCAAGGAAAGAATGGTTGAATAAGGGGAATAAGTTGGTTTTGCCTATGAGTTTTCTCCCACTTTACTTGATAGGATTTTCTCATTTTAGGCTTTACAGTGTTAGGTCATAGTAGAGTATTATCCATCATATTCCATCTAAATGTCAAGGGAAATATGTTCTTGAAGGCTTCATTATTAAAAGATTTGTTCTTGAAAGGCTTCTTGAAGATTAAAGCACAAAGGGAAAAATGTCGCAAAAACGAGCAACATCTACTGGCGGGTATTGGCGCGTTTAAGGGAATGGGCAACTTGATTTGTCCTTATGTTTAGGGGTAATTTGAGGAATATTTGTGTTTGTTATTTTGTTACTTGTGTTATTAGGTTGGTTTCCTAAATTAGTTAGGATTGGTTATTGAATTTTGGATAACACAAACCTTATTGCGCAAAGAAGTGTTCTGGTTTTAGGTGATAGGTTTTTCTTGCCTTGCAATTTGTTTCTAGGTTTGGTTAAGAAGTTGTTAGGGCTGTTAGAAGTTTGTTAGGATTTAGTTGATGGTTATAACTATAAATACCCAAGCTTGAGAGTCAATAAAAATTGTTTTGTTTGTTTTACATCTAAAACTAAAATTCGAAATTCTTTATGAGTGGGTGGAATTAATCCTTTAGACTCGTGTATAGATAGATTAGTGACTTTGAGGGTGTTTAGTCTTTAATCAAAAAGTAATTAATCAACCTAAGTTTAGAATTTTGGTGGTTCAGGCTTTAGAAATTCGAAACTTAGATCTAAACTTTTCTGAGTTTTTTTTTTTTTTTTTTTTTTTTTTTTTTTTTTTT
>PYUH01000015.1:2921587-3002191 GCA_016808085.1 Suaeda aralocaspica | reverse complement strand
ATTATCCATGCATACCGCTGGGTGGAATTTCTTGAATAACAGAATCTAACGCGAAGTCCCTTGTTCTCTTGAGCCTTACAAGTTCACAGATGCTCAACTTTGCCAAACACCCCATAAACCTGGACCTTCTCTCACTCTTAATTAAGAACCGTCAACAACCCCTATTGCACTCGTTCCTTCCTGCCCTACCAGGGTTCTCCCCCCGACGAGATGTCTACCCGATTCAGTGTGGAGGACATTGTCACTAATAGTTGTATGGTCTTTGCCATTATTGAAGGGTTTCCCTATTGGAATATTACAAGCACCTCTCGGACTTCTTGACAGCATCAAAACCCCACTCACTTTTATCTCTTGAAGTTTGTGCTCCAGTGTTTATATTAGAGGAGTATAATGAAGTTTTGCAGGTTGACGTCCGTACTCATAAGTCTCTCACGGCGGTACTTTTCTCTGTTTGACTCAATAATCGGCAGCACACTGGATCAACGTGAGAATGGCCTCTTCTCTTTTCCGATAACTTCCACGTCACTGTAAGGGTAAACCAAGAAATGGCATTGGATCAACTTCCTCACTATACGGCCTAAAAACAAACCGCTCACAGAAATAAAACAATGGTGGTTCGCAACAAGTCCCGACAACCAAATACGCCTCGTATTTCAACGCAAACCCAACACAATCATTAAATCCCACAACAGACAACAGCATATCCAGCGTCTGCTGGGTCTGATCCTCCTTGCAGCAAGTGGATCATCACTACTCCTTGAGACAACACATCCCCTGCCCTTCACACCACGCGACTAGCTTTTCTACTACACCCCCATCCCCGGATAGCTTCATGTAGCGTGTTCCCACTCCTCCACCGCAACAGCGAGACCCAGTCTTTCTTTTCGGCCATCACACTCTGTGTGAGCCTACATGGGGGCCCCCCCTTGACCTTCTACACACTTTTTTAGACTCAATCACCCCCCAGCCAGGCATACCCCACCTCATGTCTCTTAACACTCCCTGAGAATAATTATCTATACTGGCACACACAAGCTCCATCCACACTGGATCGACCAATCCTCCAAGGTATTTCATACTCGTATTGTTTTCACTCGAGCAAAGTACACTACAAGCAAATCCTTGTTGGTAAACCCCTCCTTGGCCGGTGCATATTCCAATTTCGGTCTTGCACACACACTTCCACAACTCAAGCCCGAACTTTCCACATACTCCCCCCCCATCTCCCCTAATTTTTCCTCCATGCAAGTCCAAATTATTCAATAGTGATATCACTCCTAGAGATGATTACTAATAATTCAATCTTCCGTTTGAATTTATATCTTGTGCTGTTGTCTTTCTTCTATGAAGGCCGGGGGGAAATTATTTGCCTAAACTTTATAGAGCATAACAATCATGCTGGTTGGTAGCAAGGGTTGAATTGTTATCCATTCAACACAGTACATAAAGCAATTTCAAGTGCAACTTTCTGTCTCCATATGAACCTTTTCATTGTTTCAAAGTGGCAGGCACTCAGGTCAGGTCAGTCTCGGCCTGTTGATACAATTTGTAATTGCTTTGCGTGGAGGTCTATTTTTCATTCAAAATGTATATAAGGCCAAGTATTGCTTTCACCTTTTATTTGTTCTTGTCATTCCTTTGTGCCAACAGTATGGAATATTCATGAAACTGCCGTTGGTCCATTCTACAGTCTATCTACATTAAGTATTTAGGTGATAATATAAAGATAGTTGAAGTGCTGGTCGCTGCTCCCTCGCGCGGTGGTGTCGTGTGATGCTCGCTTGGTGTTGAGGATGTGGGTGCAACGAGAGGTTTTTTCTCCTTTTTTGCTTTCCTTTTTGTTTTTTTCTTAGAATTTAATTTCTTGTGACTTTTTTTTTTTTTTTTTGTTGTCCCTTCGCTTTCCTGTCGTTTTTTTTTTATTTTTTTTTTTTTTTTTTTTTTTTTTTTATGTGTTTTGACGTCTTTTGTTCCTTTCACATTCGTAACCTTATGGACTTTCACCGACATTAGCCGACTTTTTTAGTACTTCCGTAATATATAGTTATACCTTCTTGGATGATTACATTAACTTTTGTTGACCTTTCTATCTCAAAATAAACACAAGTTCACAATTACTTTCTTATATTAAAAACTCAGTTTGAGTGCAAGATTAAAATTCTTTTAGTGTTGATAGCAGTCACGAATTTCATACTAGCCCATTTCATAAAGTTTGTGAGCAACAAGGGATGTCTTTTTGTTTTCTTGTCTCATGGCTTTCTCCAGCAACAGCGGAGCCCAAGAAAATCTTAAATAATATATTGTGCCGCACTTACTCTTTGTCATGCTCTTGCCTCTTTCTATTGGCATCATGCTTTGGAGATGGCCACCAGTATTCGGTCAATATCTCTACACTAAACTTCTTATTTACAAATCCAAAGCACACCGATCACTCATTCGTTTTGTCGTTGGGTGTCATTGCTACCTATGTTTCCACCCTTAAACATATTATAAAAACTTCAACCGCGATTCTACGCTTTGTTGTCTCAGAAAATACAACCCGATCACTCTCATTATAACATGCGGTTGTCTCCTACAAAGGAATACACACCCGTGAAGTAGTACATACAATGCAGATTGATATCATGAATATACGAAAGATTTCTTCAATGAAATCGAGTAAAACTATTGAGCAATTCAGCACAATAGATATAGTTGTCAAAAAATGTTGTAATGAAAAGAATATATCAATATCTACCACACTTTAGAACAACACTGTTATCTTATTGGGGTGATTCAAATATAAGACAATCCCATCGTCCTTTCCTTCCCTTTTAGGAAGCGATTTCATGGAAAAGACATTTCTGTCCCCAACTATTTCATTCATCAAACGCTCATTTTTTTATACTGCATTTGATCTTTCATAACGCTTCACCATGGCCACCACCCACCACCACCACCCCACCACCACCACCTCCACATGCTCACAAATCCCATCTTGAACTTATATATCTACAAAAGAAGGGCATCAATTGATTTTTTCTACAAAAATCACCACCACCACCTCACGTGTTGTGTTTCACTAACTTTTCACATTTTCTCTTTTCCGCTCTTCCAACCAAACTTCTCCCACCTTCATCTTTGAAAATTGGTGCTGAGTTTTTTGAATTAAATGGTGTGACGGTTGCCGAACTTTTTTTTTGAATTTTATTTTTGGAGATTCCTTTGAATTATGGTGGTGATGATAGTGAGGTTGCTATGTGTGTTAGTAGTTGCCTTGAGGTGAGTGAAAAATCCTAGGTTTGTTTGAATCAAGATTGGATGAAGCTGCTGGTGTGTTTACATTTTGGTGGTGTGTGGTGATTTTCGAACTTTGGTCGTGCTGGTGATGGTGGGATAGTTCAAATCAATTTTGCGTGTGGTGACTGTGGATGGGTGTCGTGGTGGGAGGAAGGTTTTCAAATCAACCATATGCGTGAGTGGCCTTGTTGTTTGAAAAGGGAGGTAGCAGTGGTAGTTCAAAAATTTTTTTTTTCTTGGTTGCCGGTAGTGGTGGGTTGGTAAAACTCGAGTCTGGATGGGGGTAGGGGTGGGTGGTGCACCTAGCGGTGGTGTTTTGAGGTGTAGTTTTCCGGTAAAAGTGTAAAGGTAAACCAGGTCCAGGGCAATGTTATCATTTACATTCACTAACAAATTTAGTCTAGGATTTTTATGTCGTGCAATGGTTGGATCTACATAAAGAAACAGACTTTGTCCGCTTTATATATACTTAATTCCAAAAGATTATTTCACTTACACTTTCAATTAATCAGTCTTAATTTTTTATTTAGAATTTGTTAAGAAAAGTAAAATGGTTATAACTTCTTACCCAACAACAACTGTGAACACAAAGACATGTAAGATGTCTAATTCTTTATCAGCTTTTGTAAAACAGGTACTGATACCTGCCCGACACATAGAAAGCATAATTTACTGCATTAATTATCATAACTTATTAAGTCATAATCATAACTAAGGTATCATATTGTCACAATTCGTCAAAAAATGTTGGAAGTCCATTATAACACAAAACAACAACAAAAACAAACAAAACAAAAAACGATAATCTATTAAGTCATAAATCTGATTGTTTAGACCAAGTGTTGTCAGAACTCAGTGTACACATGACCTTGATTTTTTTTGGAGGTAATCCTTTCCTTTCTCTAAATTACTGTACTTCTTTTAATTTTAAATTTCATAACATTTTTCTCCACAAAGTTGATCCTATAAGTTTAATTAACATCCAAAGATTGATAAAAGCTGCCCAGTCATTTTTTCCCCTTTTGGGAATGGTTTTAATTAAAGAACTACACGCATGAAAAAGCAAAGTTACTAATTTGGGTTTCACAGCTTAATATACTGGCAAAGCTAGATCCTTCGTTGACCAGCATCAATGAATTTTTAATATTACACCACGCATCATAAATCAATCATTCATCATAGATAGCCTCACAAAGTTTTAAATCGAAACACAAGTATTTAGTATTCTTTAATGCATTAAATGACGGTTGAAAATGTGATGTGAATCTTATGGGAATCTTTTTTTTGAAGATCCAATTAATTATCACACATTGAGTTCAAAAAAGGGACAAATCTAAAAAAGTCAAAATGCATGCCTGATCAATATTAGGTTGTTGAATTAAGTGTTGAAGTTGCGTCAAGAGTGTGAATGGTCTTTTATTCAGTTTGTGAGACACAACATTTTCCACGCGGCTAAGGTAGTTGTCCACTATGTAGCACAGGAACGACTACAGTTTGAAAGGTTGGAAACGCCATAGTCGTCATAAAAAAATGGAAAAACTTTTAAGGTAGTTATTTTGTTAATTTATATATAAAAGAAAGTCAAAATGACTGCCAAAACATATAATTTTATAATGTAATCAAACAAGGGAAAAACAATAAAATTGAATAAATCTTAGCAACACATCAAAAATGTACCTATATTGACAATTTTAAAAGACAAGAGAACAAGGAAGACCAGAATCAGATGATTGAGAATAGAGAAGAAAGGCAGCATGCTTCAAAACAGTACAGATTACCCAACGTGTCAACAATACAATTATTATTCCACATATTAAAATGTCAAATATCGAACAATTTGTATAGATGAGCAGAACAACGAAAGACCAAGAATCGTGATGGGAATAGAGAAGTTATTAATGCAGAATAAGGTTATAAGAATAGAGAAACGGTTTGAAGAGAGAGAATAGATGATAATTGACACTGCCATCAACAACAATCGTTACAAAGAGAGAGTCCAAGTTACACGTTTATATCAGGTTAGAAACGCATGCGCGCAAGTCACAAAGTTTTTTTCGAATGTTTTTAAGTTTAAGCATTGTTAAAATCAAGTGAGTTTCCATACATGGGAAACTTTCCGATTTTGAATCAAGTTCGGAACTCATTCAAGAGGGTGCTCCCGGGTGTCCATAATTGTTAAAATTCTATGTCCCTAAAAGTTTCAGCTTCAAAAGGTTGTCCATTTGTATCACTTGGTTAGTTGTTAGTCAGTATCAGTGGATTCACTTTAGGAATTTATCTTGGAGTCACACTCCAAACTTTTTGGTCTTTAAATAACCAAGGGTGAGTTTTTGTTTTTCAAATTTTGATGATTAAACAATATTTGAATTTTCGAAAATATAAGTCATACACAATTCTTCCCTGCTTTTGAATTTCAAGAGTTTTATTCATTACTTCCTCCGTTTTTTTTTGTTGTTGTTGTTTTGACAACAATTATTGTTTATAAGTTAATTTCAAAAATTTGATCATTACTTTATAAGGATGTGTTTTCTTTTGCTTCTCTCTTAATCACATGGTTCTCTCTCTCGATTTCCTCCCTCTCTCTCTCTCTAACTTTCACACTCAACTTTAATAAGTAATAATTTCATCTAGCAGTCCATGCAACATGACAAACTATTTGGTTGAACTCCAAAAAAACAAAGTATAGTTTCTATTAAAAGTTTAAGGAGGGATTGTGGAGACCATGCTCAAAAACACAAGATCAAGAATTGACCGGATGAGACGAAATTTTTGAATCACCGATTTCCAAGAGTGTTTCATGAGGAAAATATTGGTTACTAATTGAATAACGTCAAGAATGCTAAAGGTTACAATATTTACTCAAATAAGCTATTCAAGAACAAGTCTTTTAACCATGAACAGATAGAGTGTGACTTTTTCGGCATAAATAACATTTTCTAATCAACTGTCCCTCCCATTTCTAGAGGTTTTACGGCCTATATTCGATTAATGTTGTCAAGAACACCTTACATCTTCTCCTTGCACAATGACCCAATTGCGAATGAGCATAATAATGTATTAATATTTGATGCTTCTTATACAAAGGCTTTCCCCCTCAAGATTTATACTTAAAAGAATTTATATATGGACTCATAAATTTTAAAGGTTTTTTTAAACAGGTAAATAGTTGCTGAAATTTTTGTTGCTATGCTCTAAATAAGTATTATTGCTTGCTTTATGAGATAATTGCAAGATAGAAAATTTCTACTATCTTGCAAAGAATAGATGTATTTCAAGATATAACAATTTTAGTAGTAATCGTATGCATGTAGTATCATGTTGAGAAGGTTATCTATGTCTATGACTAAGACGTGTGAACATATTATATGTTTCTGAGATTAATGTGGCACATGCTTTAGTAGAATAAAATAAATGTAGTATTTCTAATACGTAAAAAATAGTAGCACTGTTTTCTGAATTGATTATTTGTGACAGGCAATATTTTTTAAGGAATACACTGGGGAAATTTATTCCCTATTTTTAGAAGGAAAAGAATATGTAAACAGAATTTATATTATTTTGCATCAATAATAATTGGATCTTCCTCATAATGAGTTCGAATTAGTTAGGGAAGGGAAGGAAGAATAAAGTTATAATATTGTTATGTGTCACAAGTTAAAATAATGAAGATAAAAGCTTATTGTATGTGAGAAACAAAACTTGTTTGTGCATGGGGTATATTGTGAATTTTAGTTTGATTAAACTATTAAATCACTTAAAGTTGAAAAATACACAACAACAAAATTGCTACTATACACCTAGAGTACTAAATTATGAAAGGGTACATGGTGCAAGCCCATGGTCTCTTATTGTTGAGCTAGTGACATTGACGATTGGACATAATTATCAAGGCGAGCAGGAACTTGTATTAGTAAGGGACTTATCCTTACTCTTCTTTGTTGGATAATAAATAGGAATCATTCATTTGTCTAAATCACAACATCCAAAGTAATTAAAGATACACGGTCAACTAAATAGTTGAGTCAAGGAGTTATATAGTTTATTTTCTGTTCAATTGCTAGTCACAATCAATTTCTTTTTTATTATTAGTCATGTTGGTGTCAATAATAACTTATTCAGGTTATATCCGAGCTATTTGATAAGTGATTATACTTAGCGACTAGGCGACTGCTGATTACATTCTTATGTGTAAGTCAAGGCTTTCTTATTGACCTGGCAACGACCCGAATCTATAATGTGGAATGGTGGAAAATCACATACGTCAATTGGTCGGCCTCAGCAATTACATGTCGAAATCATTCATCACCAAAGGGATAGAGGTTGTATGAGGGTCATAGTAAAAAAAACTTACTTTATTAGTTATGTTGCTTAAAGTTCCTACCTAAAAGTACCTTAATGATATGAATTATAGAGCAAGGAACAATTTAGAGATGTTTTTTCCTTTGATGTTCTCTCGAATGAATGAATGACACTGTTGTGTCAAGGGGCGAGGAAGTGTTGAACAATTCCACACTGTTTCACACCAAGTTTTGAGTTTAGATGAAATATACAATGATGTTTATAATGATAAATGATGAGTGGAATTTTGTGTTTCTAAAACGATGATTTAAAACTTTCCTCTCTCTAGAATTTAGGGTTTTTATCAATTTTAACCAACAAGTCAACTTCAATCCATGAACAAAGTTGTTTGCATTCATGCCAGATTCCCTAAGCAAAACACGCCCAATTTATGACCCAAAAACTTTAGTTTTTATTAATCAAATTAAAATGTATTTATCGGCATAGAATCCCATGCCATATAGGTATAACAATAAAAAGATAAAATCCTATAAAAGTAAAATAAAAAACTAATTAATATCTATAAGAAGATGATCATGAAAAACTCCTACATCTAATAACTAACCTAGGATAAGGAAACAAGTAACAAAACAACATTTTAAAAAAAATGTAGTAGCAATGATTTCTTTTCTTTTTTGACAGAGATTTTGTTTGAAATTTCAAGGCTCTTGATATGAAACAAGATAAGCCGCTTGATAACTTCGATGGTTTGATGGAGGCAGGATGGATGCAACCTTAGGTGCTAGTGGCTTTTGGTGACACAAAGCCTATTACGGGCATATCTGAAGCTAAAAATTACGTGTGCATGGTCACATGCACTTGAGACCACACGTGAATATGATAAGATTGTGTGGAAAAAGAGGAATAAGTTAGTTTTGCCTATGGGTTTTTTCCCACTGCATTTGCTACGGGTTTTTTCTCATTTCAGGTTATTAGTTTGTTTGGTAGTCTTGGTCATCATTTTTCTACCTAAAGGCCAAGGGAAATGGATTCTTGAAGCTTTTCTTGATTAAAAATATCTTGAAGGGTTCTTGAAGATTGAAGAGCTTTCTCGAAAATGGCGCAAAAACGAAGCATGGAGATAGGAGAGTTTTTGACATTTTTCAGGACTTGTGGGTTTCTTGATAATTCCGTGTCTTGTTAGGATAATTTGCTGATCCTTGTAGTCAGTTTGTTAGATAGTTTGTTAGAATAGAAATCTGTGAATTTGTTTTAGAATTTGTAGCTAAAATTCGTGCAAGATTGGATGTGTGTGTGCATGCTAATCGTTTTTGGATAGGATGAGTTTTAGGCGTGTATTGTTTGTTAGGATAATGTTTTGAATGTTAAGGTTGTTAGGAGTTGTTAGGATTTAGTGTGGTTTCACTATAAATAGCCTCAATTACTTTGTAGCAACTCAAGTTTTGAGAGTTTAGTACACATTGTGTGCGTTTTAGTTGTTTTCATTAAAAAACAATATTGATCGTGATTTTTTGTGTGTGAATTGGTTGCTTAAGCTTTAGATTTCAATGTGAGAGTAATTTTAGGGATTGAGGGGCTTCCAGCTTTAATCAATTCATAAAATATTCGAAACTAGCTTTAATTTTGCGTGTTTGACTTTATAGAATTTGAATCTAGACCTATCCTAACTGTGAGGTGGTGATTTTTCTATCAATTATTCACATCACCTTCATTCAATCGCTATAGTGCAAGAGCTGAAGACTCGAAGTCTAATTCTATTGCTGCTATATAAAAGAGAGTGAATTGTAGTATTTGTAAACTTGGACTTGTCACAGCGGCACACTTTCGCTCGTTAACCTTATGGGTGTGATATTTGCAGGACAGACACGGTGAATCCTGGAGCAACTACGATGTCTTGCGGCAGAGTTGGTTTGCTCACAGTTCAATGAAAGTAAATCTGTGCAGATTAAATTAGCTACATTAGTTGCAATATAAAAAAAAGAAAAAATAAATTAAAATTGAAATAGCAGTTATATCCAAGACAACATTATTAATATAATGCAATCTAATAATCGCTATGGTATTATGTACGGTTGCTGTTGGCCACATAACATAGATTATTTTGATACAAGACACAAAAAAATACATTAATTAATCTCATGGATTCTCAGGCAGCATTGACACGCTTTATTCTTCTCTTGGGGTGAAATATTGTGACTTACTACGCACCCAGCAACAGGGTCCCCATTTCCCCTTACCAAGGGTACTTCACTAATGGCCATTTTGAAGGTGGAATAAATTGTGGTATATGAGATATTGGTTGTAGACCGTCAATTGTGTACAGAAAAGCCAATTTACAGTCCTTTCCCCTGTAATGTCATTCACCTCCCAAATTGTTCATTTGATCCAAGGAATCCCCTCATCACACCCTCACATAACTTCCCCCAACTCGGCAATGGATGGTAAACGAAGGTTACGAGCCGAGTTGCAACCTACTCGTCTTCCCAGCCCCTTTAGTTGCGATGTATCCTTTGCTGTTTACTCCATGTGTCTCCACTCACTATTTTTGAGTGTACGCTTTATAGCAAGGGCCTTCGACTCCCTCATCATTCCCCGCGGTACCAGCAAGGCCTCAGGAGTTCACTCACTGTCTTGTTACCCCATCCCTCCTGCTAAGATTACGCTTATGATACCATAGACTCTACCACGCCTCACTTTTCTATCACCATGCTACCTTTTCAGGCCACCTCCTTACCAAATATCACACAGGCCTAACGTACGAAGGATCTTTTTTCCCGTGATGCATTTGTGCCATCTGTCATATTTACAGTGTCCACCCAATCTTATGCTGTTCCTAGTGCATTCGATAACTACCTCCCAAAGAATCACAATAAGAGGGACAAGTTGATGTAATTCCTCTGGACGAATCTTGGGTCCGTGACGCACCACTCCCTCTTTAGTTGGATCTACTTGCACCATTCTATAAAGAACAACAAAAGCCTTAGTCCGAAATAATTTGGGCCTTTTAGTCAGCGAGACCTGAATCAATATGAGGAGCACAAAGTCCATCGGTGAAATCCTCCTCCTCCATCTTCTCTGTTTGACACTAAAAGTTTTCATATCGCTAACACTCCTCCTGTATCTCCCACTAACAACCCATTTCATCAAGTTTGCCTGGTGTCCTTCTTCATAACCTCTCGATTCACGATTGGATCTATTGTACGCCATACCCCTTCCCAACCTCCTCACCAGGAGCGTGCTACTCAGTCTCCAGCTTATAGACGAAAGACAAGCTAGCCGAGTTTCCCTCATTTCACATAACTGTCCATCCATCAATTTAGATTCCCACTTATAACCCCCCAATTCCTCCATATTACTATTCGTATTTGTCCTTTCTTTAGGCCCATCTTCATTCTCGTAAAGTAATGTGGTCTTTATGGTGTGCGGTAAGAATTTTCATCTAAATTATTGGCAATACCCTGCTCACATAAAAACCTTCCAATTTTTTTTTTTTTTTTTTTTTTTTTTTTTTTTTTTTTTTTTTTTTTTTTTTTTTTTTTTTTTTTTTATGTGATCAGGGTATGGCCAATAATTTAGAGGGAAAATTTTACCGCACAACCATAAGACCAGCATTACTTTACGAGAATGAATGATGGGCCATACAAGAAAGGACAAAGTACGAAATGAGTTAATTAGGAGGAATTGGGGGTTGCTTCTATTGATGATGAAATTATGAAATGAGGGAAAATCGGCTAAGATGGCTTCGTCTTATAAGATGGAGACTGAGTAGCGCTCCGGTGAGGAGGTTGGAAGGGTGGCTACAAGAGGGAAGGAGGAGAGGTAGAGAAAGACCAAAGCAAACTTGGATGAGGGTTGTTAGTGGAGATAGGAGGGTGTTGGGACTTGAAGAACTTTTAGTGTCAAACAGAGAAGATTGGAGGAGGAGGATTTCAGCCGATGACTTTTGTGACTCCTCATATTGATTCATATCTAGCTGACCCCAAATTAATTTCGGACTAAGGCTTTGTTGTTCTTTATAAATGGTGCAAGTATCAACTAAGTTGTCCGTAACCTCCCAGTTACTCACTTTTCCCTCTTAACTAATTCTTTGGGGGTTCTAATCCTAACCTTTTGTGAATTAAGAGAGATCCTTCCTATCCCTTCATCCTTATGACCTGTTTGGTAGTTGGTAATGCATGGTGATAATGGGAATGAGTTATTAGTGTAATCTAGCAAGGAAAATTAACATTGTACTCCTCCGTGAGTCCCTGGTGATGAAAATCGACATTATTATTCTCTAAGGTGATGGAGACTCATCCATAAGCTAGTGTTTTCTTCTCGTTATTCATTACCATCCATTGCCGGTTGGTGGGAAGGTATTAGGGGGGTGAATTGGTGATTCAAAATGAACATTTTGGGGGTGAATTAACATTACAATGGGACTGAAAATTGATTTTCTTTCAAATTTACATACAAATACATTCTCATTACCACAATTTATATCCACCTTCAAAATGGGCCATTAGTGAAGTACCCTTGGTAAGGGGAAATGGGGAACCCTCGTTGCTGGTGGTGTATTCACAATATTTCACCCAAGGAGAAGAATAAAGTGTCAATGCTCAGAATCCATGGAGAATTATATGTTTTTTGTGCTTTATCATAAATTATGTTTGTCAGCAACACTAAATACCATGGTTATTAAGATTGCATTATATTGTTGTCTATGGATATAATCTGCTATTTCAATTTTAATTTATTTTTTCTTTTTTAAATTCACTAATGTGCTAATTTATCTGCAGATTTCTTTCATTTGATGAGCAACCACTTGCTGCAGCATCTATTGCTCAGGTTCATCGTGCTGTCCTGAAAAGTCACGAGGAAGTTGCTGTGAAAGTCAGTCAAATATCTTTCTATACTCTCTTTTATATAGCAGCAATAGAATTTAGACTTTCAGTCTTCAGCTTGCACTATACGATTGAATGAAGAGTGATGTGAATATTGATAGAAAAATCACCACTCACAGTTAGGATAGTCTAGATTCAAATTCTATAAAGTCAAACACCAAGAACTTAAAGCTAGTTTCGAATAATTTTATGAATTGATTAAAGCTGGAAGCACCCTCAATCCCTAAAATTACTCTCACATGTGAATCTAAAGCTTAAAGCACCAATTCACACACAAAAATCACGAGCAATATTGTTTTTGAATGAAAACAACTAAAACGCACACAATGTGTACTAAACTCCAAAACTTGAGTTGCTACAAAGTAATTGAGGCTATTTATAGTGATAACCATCAACTAAATCCTAACAAACTCCTAACAACCTTAACAAATCAAAACATTATCCTAACAAACAAATACACGCCTAAACTCATCCTTATCCAAAAACGGATTAGCATGCACACACACATCCAATCTTGCACGAATTTAAGCTAACAAATTCTAACAAATTCAAGATTCTATTCTAACAAACTATCTAACAAACTGACTAACAAGGTAATCATCAAATTATCCCTAAAAGACACGGAATTATCAAGAAACCCAACAAGTCCTGAAAAATGTCAAAAACTCTCCTATCTCCATGCTTCGTTTTTGCGCCATTTTCGAGAAAGCTCTTCAATCTTCAAGAAACCTTGCAGGAATGAATCTTTTAATCAAGAAAGCTTCAAGAATGCATTTCCCTTGGCCTTTAGGTAGAAAATGATGACCAAGACTCAACAAGAACCAAAACTAATAAAGCCTGAAATGAGAAAAACCGTAGCAAATGCAGTGGGAAAAAACCCATAGGCAAAAACTAACTTATTCCTCTTTTTCCACCAATCTTTCCATATTCACGTGTGTGTCTCAAGTGCATGTGACCATGCACACGTAAATTTTAGCTTCAGATGCCCGTAATAGCTTTGTGTCACCAAAAGCCACTAGCTCACCTAAGGTTGCATCCTTCCTGCCTCCATCAAACCATCGAAGTTATCAACGTGCTTATCTTGTTTCATATCAAAGAGCCTTGAAATTTCAAAACAAAATCTCTGTCCAAAAAGAAAAAGAATCAATTGCTACTAATTTTTTTTAAATGTTGTTTTGTTACTTTGTTTCCTTATCCTAGGTTAAGTTAGTTAGATGTAGGATTTTCATGATCATCTTCTTAATAGATATTAATTAGGTTTTTATTTTACTTTTATAGGATTTTATCTTTTTAGTTGTTATACCTATATGGCATGGGATTCTATGCCGATAAATACATTTAATTTGATTAATAAAAAACTATAGTTTTTGGGTCATAAAGTTGAGCGTGTTTGCTTAAGGAATCTGGCATGAATGCAAACAACTTTGGTCATGATTGAAGTTGATCTTGTTGGTTAAAATTGATAAAAGACCCTAAATTCTAGAGAGAGGAAAGTTTTAATCATCGTTTTAGAAACACAAAATTCCACTCATCATTTATCATTATAAACATCATTGTATATTTCATCTAAACTCAAAACTTGGTGTGAAACAGTGTGGAATTGTTCAACACTTCCTCGCCCCTTGACACAACAGTGTCATTCATTCATTCAGAGAACATCAAAGGAAAAAACATCTCTAAAATTGTTCCTTGCTCTATAATTCATATCATTAAGGTAACTTTTAGATTGCAACTAATTAAAGTTTTTTTAATATGACCCTCATACAACCTCTATCCCCTTTGGTGATGTAAATGATCTTCGACATGTAATTGCTACCACGAATTGACGTATGTGATTTCTCACCATTCCACATTATAGACGGGTCGTTGCAGGTCAATAAGGAAAGCCTTGACTTACACATAAAGAATGTAATCAGCAGCGCCTAGTCGCTAAGTATATACAATTATCAGGAATAGCTAGGATATAACCTGAATAAGTTATTATGACAACAACATGACTAATAATAAAAAAGAAATTGATTGTGACTAGCAATTGAACAGAAAATAAACTATAGTAACTCCTTGACTCAAACTAATTTAGTTGACCGTAGATCTTTATTACTTTGGATGTTTGATTTAAGCAAAATGAATGATTTTCTATTTATTATCCAACAAAGGAAGAGTAAGGATAAGTCCCTTACTAATACTAAGTTCCATGCTCGACCTTGATAATTATGTTACATCGTCATGCACTAGCTCACAATAAGAGCCATGGGCTAGCACCATGTACTCCTTTCATAAATTTAGTACTCTAGGTGTATAGAGACAATTTTTTTGTGTATTTTTTCACTTTAAGTGATTTAATAGCTTAATCAAACTAAAATTCACAATATACCCATGCACACAAGTTCTTGTTCTCACATACAATAAGCTTTTAATCTTCATTATGTTAACTTGTGATCACATAACAAATTATTTAACTTTATTCTTCCTTCCCTTCCCTACTAATTCGAACTTCATTATGAGGAAGTCCAATTATTATTGAGGCAAAATAATATAAATTCTGTACATTATTCTATTTCCTTCTAAAAAATAGGGAATAAATAATTTCCCCAGTGATATCCTTAAAAAAATAGTGCCTGTCACAAATAATCAATTCATGAAAACATGCTACTTATTTTTATCGTATTTAGAAATACTACATTTATTTTATTCTACTAAACATGTGCCACATTAAATCTCAAGAAAACATATAATATTCACACGTCTTAGTCATAGACATAGAATAAACATTCTCAACATGATACTACATGCATACGATTTACTACTACAATTGTTTATCTTGAATACATTCTATTCTTTGCAAAGATAAGTATAAATTTTCTATCTTGCAATTATCTCATAAAGCAAGCAATAATACTTATTTAGAGCATGATCAACAAAAATTTCAGCAACTATTTACCTGTTTAGAAAAAACCTTTAAAATTTATGAAGTCCATATATAAAATTCTAGTTTAAGTATAATAAAATCTTGATGGAAAGCCTTTGTATAAGAAGCATCAAAAATATTACTTTTAGATCATTCTGCAAAATTGGGTCATTGTGCAAGATGAGGTTGTTCTATGACAACATTATAATCGAATATAGGCCGTAAAACCTCTAGAAATAGGGGAGGGAAGTTGATTATAATGTTATTATGCCGAAAAAGTCACACTCTATCTGTTCATGGTTAAAAGACTTGTTCTTGAATAGCTTATTTGAGTAAATATTGTAACCTTTAGCAATTCTTGAACGGTTATTCAATTAGTAACCAATATTTTTCCTCATGAAAGCACTCTTGGAATCGGTGATTCAAAATTTCTTCTCATCCGGTCATTCTTGATCTTGTGTTTTGAAGCATTGTCTCACACAATCCCTCCTTAACTTTTAATAGAAAACTAATACTTTGTTTTTTTGGAGTTCAACAAATAGTATTGCATGTTGCATGGACTGCTAGATGAAATTTATTACTTATTAATGAGTGTGAAAGTTAGAGAGAGAGAGAGAGGGGGAAATCGAGAGAGAGAACCATGTGATGAAGAGAGAAGCAAAAAGAAAACACATCCTTATAAAGTAAGTAATCAAATTTTGAAATTAAACTTATAAACAATAATTGTTGCAACAACAACAACAACAAAAAAAACGGAGGAAGTAATGATAAAACTCTTGAAATTCAAAAGCAGGGAAGAATTGTGTATGAACTTATATTTTCGAAAATTCAAATATTGTTAATCAATCAAAATTTGAAAAACAAAACTCACCCTTGGTTATTTAAAGACCAAAAGTTTGGAGTGTGACTCCAAGATAAATTCCTAAAGTGAATCCAATGATACTGACTAACGAACTAACCAAGTGATACAAATGGACAACCTTTGAAGCCTGGAAACTTTTAGGACATAGAATTTTAACATTATGGACACCCGGGAGCACCCTCTTGGAAATGTTTCCGAAACTTGATTCAAAATCGGAAAGTTTCCCATGTATGGAAACTTCACTTGATTTTAACATGCTTAAATTAAACATTCGAAAAACTTTGTGACTTGCGCGCATGCGTTTCTAACCTGATATATAACTTTGTAACTTGGACTCTCTCTTTGTAGACGATTGTTGTTGATGGCAGTGTCAAATTATCATCTATTCTCTCTCTTCAACCGTTTCTCTATTCTTATACCTTTATTCTGCATTAATAGCTTTCTCTATTCTCCATCATCGGATTCTTGGTCTTTCTTGTTCTCTCTTCTAATAAAAATTGTTCGATATGGGTGACATTTTGATGTGTTGGTAATATTATTGTCACGTTTTTAGCATTCTGCCTTTCTTCTCTATTCTCAATCATCTGATTCTTGGTCTTCCTTGTTCTCTTGTCTTTTAAAATTGGTCAATATAGGTGACATTTTGATGTGTTGCTAAGATTTTATTCAAGTTTTATTTTTTTCCCTTGTTTTGATTACATTATAAAATTATATGTTTGTGCAAGTCATTTTGACTTTCTTTTATATTATTAAAAAAATATACTCCTTAAAAGTTTTTCCATTTTTTTATTGACGACTTGGCGTTTCCAACCTTTCAAAACTGTAGTCGTTTCCGTGCTACATAGTGGACAACTAACTTAGCCGCGTGGAAAATGTTGCTCACAAACTGAATACGCATTCACACTCTTGACGCAACACATTCACACACTTAATTCAACAACCTGAATATTGATGCAGCATGCATTTTGACTTTTTTTATGATTTGTCCCTTGTTGAACTCAAATGTGTGATAATGTAATTGGATCTTCGAAAGAATTTCCCATAAGATTCACATCACATTTTCAACATCGTTAATTTTGGCATTAAAGAATACTAAAAATACTTGTGTTTCGATTTAAACCTTTGTGAGGCTATCATTGATAATGATTGATTTATGATGCGTATGTGTTAAAATTAAGTGTATTGATGTGTCAACGAAGGATCTAGCTTTGCCAGTATATTAGCTGTGAAAGCCCGAAATTAGTAACTTTGCTTTTCATGCGTGTAGTTCTTTTATTAAACCATTACCAAAAGGGGGAAAAATACTGCAGATTTTATCAATCAGTTGGATGTTAATTAAACTTTATGGATCAACTTTGTGGAGAAAAATGTTTGATTTAAAATGAAAAGAAGTACAGTAATTTAGAAAAAGGAAAAGTTGTAACCTCCTCAAGGTCATGTGATACACTGAGTTCTGACAACAGTGGTCTAAAACATCATTTATGACTTAATAATGATTATACTTTTTTGTTTTGTTTTGTTTTGTTTTGTTTTGTTTTGTTGTTTAATGGACTTCCAACATTTTTGAAGAATTGTGACAATTGATACCTTTAGTTATGAGTTATGACTTAATAATTATTAGTAATTAATGCAGTAAATTATGTCTTCTATGTGTACAGGTGCAGTATCCTGGTTTACAAAAGCTGATGGAATTAGACATCTATATCATGTCCTTTGTTTCACAAGTTGTTGCTTGGGTAAGAAGTTATAAACCATTTTACTTTCTTTACAAATTCTATAAATTAAGATGATTTATTTGGAATTAAAGATGAAGGTAAATCTTTTGGTAATATATTGCTACATCTGTTTCTTTATTAGATCCAACCATTGCATCGACATAAAATCCTAGACTAAATTTGTTCGTGAATTAAATGATAACATTGCCCATGGACCTGGTTTACACTTTACACTTTTACAGGAAAACTACACACTAAACACCACCGCTAGGTGCACCACCCACCCCTAACCCCATCCAGACTCGAGTTGTTACCAAACCCACCACTACCGGCAACCCAGTTTTGAACTACCACTGACATCCATTTCAAACACCACTCACCATATTTGATTTGAACCTTCCATCCACAACCAACGACACCCAATCCAAACACCACCACCAAATTTGATTTGAACTTCCCATCCATCACCAGCACTACCAAATTCAAATCACCCACCACCACCAAAAATTAAACAAAGCAGATTCTACCATCTTGATTCAAACAACCTAGATTTTTCACCAACTCAGCAACTCTAACACACTATAGCAACCTTCACTATCATCACCACCAATATTCAAATCATCCATAAATTCGAAAAAAAATTCGCACCTCCACCATTTAATTCAAAAAACTCAGCACCAATTTCAAGGTGAAGGTGGTGAAGTTTGTGAAGAGCGGAAAAGGAGAGAAATAAGTGAAGTTAGTGAAACACAACAGTGAAGGTGGTGGTGGTGATTTTTGTAGAAAAATCAATTGATGCCCTTCTTTTGTAGAATATATAGTCAAGATGTGGATTGTGGATGCATGTGGAAGGTGGTGGTGGTGGGGGTGGTGGTGGTGGGGTTGATGGCCATGGTGAACGGTGGATGAAAGAAAAGGAAAGATAAAAAAAGTTGAAGGTTTGATGAATGAAATAGTTGGGGACAAGAATGTCTTTTCACATGAAATCGCTTCCTAAAAGGGAAAGGAAAATGATTGTTGCATCTAATTTGTAGCACCCAAATATAGAAAGTGTTGTATCTAAAGTGTGGTAGTATATTGATATATTCTTTTCATTACATGTTTTTGACAACTATCTATTGTGCTTGAATTGCTCAATAGTTTACTCGATTTCATTGAAGAAATCTTTCGTATATTCATGATATCAATGGCATTGTATGTCTACTTCACAGGGTTGTAGTTCCTTTGTAGGAGACAACCGCATGTGATGAGAGTGATCGGGTTGTAGTTTCTTGAGACAAGCGCAGTAGATCGAGGTTGAATTTTATTAATATGTTTGGATGGAAACATAGGGTAGCATAGACAACCAAAGACGAAAAGATGAGAGTGATCGGGTGTTCTTTGGATTTGTAATTAAGAAGTTTAGTGGGGAGAATATTGACAAGACTGGTGGCCATCTCCAAAGCATGATGCCAATATGAAAGAGGCAAGGAAGCATGACAAAGTAAAGTGCGCACAATATTATTTATAGATTTGATCTTGGGCTCCGCTGTTTTCTGGAGAAGCATGAGGACAAGAAAAACAAAAAGACATCCCTTGTTGCTCACAAACTTTATGGAATGGGCTAGTATGAAATTCGTGACTGCTATCACACTAAAAGGTTTTAATCTTGCACTCAAACTGAGTTTTTATATAGAGAAAGTAATTGTGAACTTGTGATTTATTTGAGATAGAAAAGGTCAACAAAAGTTTAATGTAATCATCCAAGAAGGTATAGACTATATATTAGCGGAAGTACTAAAAATGGGAGAAGTCCATAAGTTAGAATGTGAATAATATCAAATAGCAAAGTAGTATGAGATTGAGAATGGAAAAAGGCAGTTTAATTAATTTCCTCGTTGGACAAGAATGACAAGAATTAGTCTTGGCCTTATTACATTTGATGAAATGACTACTACGCAAAGAATTAAAAATTGTATCCCCGAGATGACCTAGACATGAGTGCCATACACTTTGAAACAATAGAAAAAGTTGATGGAGAAGAAAAGTTGGCTTGAAATTGCTTTTGTAGCTGTGTTGAATGGATAAAAATCACCCTTGCTACCACACCGCATGATTTTGCTCTTTGTTTGCAAATTCTTCATAGAAAACCCAAAAGGATTAAATTCAACGGAGATTGAATTATTAGTAATCATTCGAATTGAGATCACATATTTGAATAGGTTGGTTGCATGGAGGAAATTGGTGAGATGGGGGGGGGGGGAAGTTCGGCTTGAGTTGTGGAAGTGTGTGTGGAACCCGAAATTGGAATTATGCTACCTTTACCAACAAGGATTGCGTGAGTTTTACTTTGCTCGATTGAAAACAAGAATTTAAATTACCTTGAGGATTGGTCATGTGTGATGGAGCTTGTGTGACCGTATAGAGATTATTATCAGGAGGGTATAAGGACATAGTATGCATGGCTTGATTGATGTCTATAAGTGTGTAAGAAGGGGCAGCCATGTAGTACAGAGTGTGAGGGCCAAAAAGACTGGTCTCCTGTTGCGGTGGAGGAGTGGAGCGCTACTGCTATGCCGGGATGGGTTAGCTGCGCGTGGGGTAAGGGCAGGGATGTGTTGCTCAAGGTTGAGGAATCCACTTTGCTCAAGGAGGATAAACCCACGACGCTGGATATGGCTGTTGTCTGTTGTGGATTGAATGATTGTGTTGGGTTGCTTTACTATTGTGGTACTTGTTGCGACCACCATTGTTATTTCTGTGGCGGTTGTTAGGCCGTTAGGGTGCCAAGGCCATTCTTTTTACCCTTACAGTGCTGTAAGTTATCGTGAAAAGGAGAAGAGCCATTCTCACGTTGATCAGTGTGACTGCCTGATTATTGAGTCAACAGAACCGTCTCGTGAGAGACTTAGGAGTACGACGCACCTGCATTACTTTACTCCTCTAATTAAACATTGAGCACAAAACTTCAATAAAAGGGAGGGGGTTTTGATGCTGTACAGAAGTCCGAGAGGGCTTGTAATATTCCAATAAACCCTTCAATAATTGCAAAGCCATACAACTATTAGTGACAATGTCTCCCATGATCTGTAGACTATCTGCGCGGACCTTCAAACGAGTGCAATAGGTTTGACTTCATTAAAGTGTTCCAGTTTGGTGTTGGCAAATTGAGCATCGACTTGTAAGGCTCAAGCTTCCTTATTGTTATTAAAGAAATTCACCAAGCGGTTGCATGTATCGACCACCTTGTCATCAGGGTGAAGAATGTAGTTAAGGATGTCAGAGGAGATCATCATGTAGATATATAGATAAACAATGTCTCTAGTCGCTGCCAGAGAGCTGGATCTGGTTTTGCATGTTTGTCCTCAGTAGTGGAATTGGCAGACTTAGTGGGAGGAATGACATGGTTGGTAACAAGATTCATGCAGCAATGTAGATGAAACAGATCTGACAAATTGTTGTATTGCTTCCCGTCATAGTCAAGGATGACCGGAATACTAGCCTTGATGNGAATTATGCTACCTTTACCAACAAGGATTGCGTGAGTTTTACTTTGCTCGATTGAAAACAAGAATTTAAATTACCTTGAGGATTGGTCATGTGTGATGGAGCTTGTGTGACCGTATAGAGATTATTATCAGGAGGGTATAAGGACATAGTATGCATGGCTTGATTGATGTCTATAAGTGTGTAAGAAGGGGCAGCCATGTAGTACAGAGTGTGAGGGCCAAAAAGACTGGTCTCCTGTTGCGGTGGAGGAGTGGAGCGCTACTGCTATGCCGGGATGGGTTAGCTGCGCGTGGGGTAAGGGCAGGGATGTGTTGCTCAAGGTTGAGGAATCCACTTTGCTCAAGGAGGATAAACCCACGACGCTGGATATGGCTGTTGTCTGTTGTGGATTGAATGATTGTGTTGGGTTGCTTTACTATTGTGGTACTTGTTGCGACCACCATTGTTATTTCTGTGGCGGTTGTTAGGCCGTTAGGGTGCCAAGGCCATTCTTTTTACCCTTACAGTGCTGTAAGTTATCGTGAAAAGGAGAAGAGCCATTCTCACGTTGATCAGTGTGACTGCCTGATTATTGAGTCAACAGAACCGTCTCGTGAGAGACTTAGGAGTACGACGCACCTGCATTACTTTACTCCTCTAATTAAACATTGAGCACAAAACTTCAATAAAAGGGAGGGGGTTTTGATGCTGTACAGAAGTCCGAGAGGGCTTGTAATATTCCAATAAACCCTTCAATAATTGCAAAGCCATACAACTATTAGTGACAATGTCTCCCATGATCTGTAGACTATCTGCGCGGACCTTCAAACGAGTGCAATAGGTTTGACTTCATTAAAGTGTTCCAGTTTGGTGTTGGCAAATTGAGCATCGACTTGTAAGGCTCAAGCTTCCTTATTGTTATTAAAGAAATTCACCAAGCGGTTGCATGTATCGACCACCTTGTCATCAGGGTGAAGAATGTAGTTAAGGATGTCAGAGGAGATCATCATGTAGATATATAGATAAACAATGTCTCTAGTCGCTGCCAGAGAGCTGGATCTGGTTTTGCATGTTTGTCCTCAGTAGTGGAATTGGCAGACTTAGTGGGAGGAATGACATGGTTGGTAACAAGATTCATGCAGCAATGTAGATGAAACAGATCTGACAAATTGTTGTATTGCTTCCCGTCATAGTCAAGGATGACCGGAATACTAGCCTTGATGTTAGTGACTAGTATGGCGGGATGCAGTTTTGGTGTTTCAGCCATGGATAACACACAAGAAGAAGAAGAAGAGATGAAGGAAGCGGAAGCAAGGTTTGTAATGAACCTAGTCTGATACCAGGGAGAAATATTTGCCGTGATTTTTCATTCAATGATTGGCAAAATATATACAAGAGTGTTTATGAGTTAACCTAAGGCATATACATGATTTACAACATAATTAATTTACATATTCAATAATATTGTTTACATATTTTAACATAATCAACATGTAATACTTTCTGGTCTAGACGTTGGCTTTCATTTAACAGTTTGCCTTGCAATCTCCTAGCTCATTAATAAGTGAGTTTAAAACACTTTGGTCAAATGTCTCATATAGTATTTATTTCTTTGATTCTTGTGCTTTTCAGGCATTTCCTGAATTCCGATTCCATTGGATTCTTGAAGCATTTAAAAAGGCTGTTTTGTTGGAACTTGGTCAGTAACATAATTATGGTATCATGATTCACGAATTCCTTTTCTTTATGTAACATGTTTTGCTGTTATCTGGATCTTGTTTAGCAATATATGTTGGATTTATAGCTTCTAACAAGGCTGTATGCTTGTCAAACAATTTGGAAGAAAAGTGTAGAGGATTGTCGTTTGTTTGTTGAGTTGGTTATATTACAGAATTAGTCATATTATTCCAATGACTAGAAAGCAATGATCTAATGTTATTGCTTTTGTTTGTTATGATGACCCTACTTTGGGTCAGCCATACCACTTTCTTTGAAGAAAAAGATTATCCTTAATGCATTACTATTTATTGACATTTAGGAAATTAAGTAGTTAGCATAATGCTTATTAGCAGAAATTTGTGTCATCTCCTATCTAAACAAGGCAATTATGGTAATAACATCTGAAGTCTTTCGTTCTTCTCGCATGGAAGCTTGCTATCAAACTATCAATAGAATACATTAGTAGCACAGTCCCTTGAACGAAGGCTACTGAGAGCTCCCCCATTTTTGTTCTACGCGATATCTCTTCTTCCTATCTTCCTAATTTTTTATATATCTTGTTAAAGAATATCTTGAAATATCTTTTTTCTTTCGCTCATATTGTAACCCTATGAATATATGTCAATTTAAAGCATTATAGACCTTTAGTTTCTCATTACTTTTCAATCAAGAAAAAAAGAAAAAAAATACCAGTGGTTGAGTTGTCTTGCCTTGTCATAAGGAAAGGAGGTCATCATAGAATATATATAGTCATTTTCCACTTTTTTATTTTATTAATACTCCATTGTTTTTGTTTGGGCCTTTTAAGATTTCATTCAAGAAGCAAAGAATGCTGAGAGGACTGCAAACAATTTTAGGAACAATAAGGTTGTCAAAGTTCCACACATTTTCTGGGTGAGAATCTAACCTTTTTTTTGTTTCTTATGTTTTACAATTTTTTTCATTGTTTCCCAATGGTCCTGAAAATGATATCTTTGGATTAAATTTATTTATTGGAATATAAACTTTGCAGTTTGTAGTTGAGCTAACAAAACAATTCTGTCATATAACCAGGACTTGACAACGAGCCAGGTTTTGACAATGCAGCTCTGTTCTGGACACAAGGTAATACTTGTTAAACCTTTTGGTGATGGAAGCAATGTGGTAATCTAACTGCTAAAATGGTGGTCTGGGCATCTAGCTGCCTAAAATTTCTGGATTAGTTTTGTGAACTACTATAATGAGTCCAAAGAGGAACATTAGAAATTAAGTGCTTCTCAGAGCTTGTCCTGAATCCATTTGTGCTACATTATGTAACCACATAAAGATCTGTATTGTGATTGTGCAACTAATTAGTTCAATAACTTCTGACTTACAAAAGGTATTGTTGTTTTAAATATACATCTCATAGTTATTCAGATCATTCCAGGTGCAGTCTCTTGAATGATCCTAATGGTACTCATAGTCCTTTCTTTCTTCTTTTTTGTTTTGTTTTCTCTTTCAGACTTGATAACAATTTTCCCCCACTCCTTCTATAAGTGATGTTAATATTTCGTCATATCCTATGGACTTTCTTCACATTGTATGTCCTTCGGCAACCGAAATTTATGTTATCAACAAGCTGCTTAGAAACTGATTCACACTCCTAAACTTCTGGCTCCATCCTTTCCAATTGCTTTACTTTATCTTAACATTGTAAATTTGGTGATACATATCCCATGGTCAATTTATAACCTCTTAGTATTTTTCATGTATATTTACTCCATGTCATGTTTGCGTTAGTGATTCAGTGCATGTGTGATGTGGATTTTAAGTGGTACCCTTGAATAACACTCAAAACTCACAAGAATCAATCAATCAATCAAACAAAGCCTTAATCCCAAAAATTGAGGTCGGCTACATGAACCAAAAAAATCATTCCATGTGGTCATTGACATAAAATTTCCTCCTTCATCCCCTGCGATCAAGGACCTCATTCTCTTGTAAATCCAAAAGCTTCATATCCTTTCTAACCCCTTCCCACCTAGTCATTTTCGGTCTCCCCTTACCTCGTTTGAGACCTCCATGATCCCATCCTTCCACTCGTCGCACCGGGCTCCCTCCGGTCTCCGTCTCACATGTCCAAACCAACGCAAGCGATTTTCCCTTAATCTGCTTGCAATGTCTGCGACACCAATTTTTCGATGTGTGACTTCATTCTTGATTCTATCCCTTAAGAGTGTTCCCGCACATCCATCTCAACATCCGCATCTCCATAACTCCTACTTTTTGAATGTGCTCTTTCTTGTAAGCCCAACATTCTGAACCATAGAGCAACACTGGTCTTATGGCACTCCTGTAGAATTTCCCCTTCAACTTTAACGGGATGTTTTTGTCACATAACACTCCCGTGGCTGCTCTCCATTTAAGCCACTCAGCTTTAATCCTATGTGTCATATCTTGGTTAATATCACCATTTCTTTGGATAATTGACCCGAGATATTTAAAACATTCCCGCATATCTAAGACTTTTCCGTCCAACCTCACCCCAGGATCACTTATCCCCCTCTGAGTCCCAAAGCGGCATTCCATATATTCCGTCTTACTCCGACTTAGCATAAACCCTCTAAACTCCAACCTTTGTCTCCATTGCTCTAATTTGGCATTAACCCCCTCTTTAGTTTCATCCACTAATACAATATCGTCCGCAAACAACATGCACCATGGTACTTCATCTTAGGTTGACCTTGTTACTTCATCCATAACCACTACGAAAAGAAAAGGACTTAACACCGACCCTTTGTGCAACCCAATTGTTATGGGAAAGTCTTTAGTCAACCCACCACAAGTCCTAACATTTGTGGACACCTCCCGATACATATCTTTAACCACGTCAATATACCTTCGTGGTATACCTTTCTTCACCATTGCCCACCAAAGTACATCTCTTGGAACCTTGTCATAAGCCTTTTCTAGATCAATGAAAACCATATGGAGGTCCTTCTTCCGCGCCCTATAGAAATCCATCATTTGAATTGCTTCCATAGTGGATCTCCCAGGCATAAAACCAAATTGGTTTTTAAAGATACTTGTGCATGCCCTCAACATATGTTCTATCACCCTTTCCCGCAACTGGATAGTGTGACTCATAAGCTTGATCCCTTGATAGTTAGTACAATCTTGGACATCTCCTTTGTTCTTATAAACTGGAACCAAAGTGCTCTTTTGCCAATCTTGTGGGATCCTCGAAGTCTTCGAAACCTTATTAAACAAATCTGTTAGCCAATCAATACCCACCTTCCCCAGACACCTCCACACCTCCACTGGTATACCATTGAGCCCAACTGCTCTCTTTAGTTTCATCTTTTTTAAAGCAATCTCCACCTCTACCCTTTTAATCCTCCGCATATATTCCATGTTTATTTTCTCAGCTTCCACTGACGTATCTCTAGTGACCCGTTTGTTATGAATCAAGGTACATATGATGAGGACAACTTCGATGGTTTGATGGATGCAGCTAAAAATAATGCAACATTGGGTGAACTGGTGGCCTTTGGTGCATCTAAGGCTAACATCTTTGTTTGCATGGTCACATGCAACTAAAAATCCTCACCAAGTGAAGTGAGTAGTGTTTATGGTAGCATATGTTAATTTTTGCCTATGGGTTTTTTCCCACTGCAGTTGCTAGGGTTTTTCTCATTTCAGGCATAGGTGTATTAATTTCTTTTCGGGTCTTGATCATCATAATCATCCTAAAATACATGGAGAATGGTTTCTTGAAGGTTTCTTGTTTAAAAGATTGAATCTTGAAGCATTTCTTGAGGGTGGGAAAGAAGGCTCAAAATTGCGCGAAAATGGCGAAGCTTCTTGTGGTGAGATTTTTGGACGATTTTGTGTTCTTTGAGCAACTTGTGAATGGCGTGTATTTTTGGATAGATTTGCTGATTATTTTGTTAATTAATTAATTAGTCAAGTTAGTTAGAGTTTGTTAATAAGATAAGAGCAAGTTGCAAGATGATCTAGCAATCTTATCTAGTTAGTTGTGCAACTTGTGCAAGTGTCCAAGTTGGGCGTGTCTTGTGTGGATTTTCACATGTGTTTTAGTTCTTTTGTTCCTAGGAAAGTTGTTAGGATTTAATCTTAAGTTATATTATAAATAGCCTTTAGATTCCATTGTAACAACATAGATTGTTTTGAGTAATAAAAATCAGCTTGATTTGTTGTGCGTTTTTTCTCTATTGTTTTCGTTCAAAAACAATATTCTTGATCTTGTGAATTGGTGCTTTGAGCTTTAGATACACGTGAGGATAAATTTAAGTTTGAGGGTGCTTGGAGCTTTAATCAAACAAAAATTTATTCGAAATTCCCTAGTTTAATTCTTGGTGTTTCGTTATAGAATTGAAACTAGATTCCTTTGACTGTGAGTAACGATTTCCTATCAATATTCATTGGTGTTCTTGTTGAGAGATCTATAATTCTCAGGTGCTTATTGAAATCATAAATCACTTTAAACATAAAACAATGGAGGGTGGTGATGAAGTTCCTACAAATTTCACTAAGGGTCTTTCATTGCAACAAGCAAAGGAGGTGAGAATGCAAAACGAAATTGATGAGTTGAAGGCTCGTTTGGATGAAGTTTTGAAGGTGGTTGCTTCTATTGGTAGCACGCCACATAAGGGCAAATCAAAGGAGGAGGAGTCATCTGATTCTGAGGAAGAAAGCGTGAGTATTAGGAGTGTTAGGAAGCCTAAAATCACGAAGGAAATTTCGAGCAGTGAAACTGATGATGAGCCAAGATCTAGGCGCAAGAAAAAGGTGAAACATAAAGATGATGATCGAAATTTAAAGCTTGAAATCCCTGAGTTTGAAGGTAGTATGGATCTAAATAAGTTTGTGGAGTGGACACCAAGACACCGACCTTTACTAAAGACAAGGGTTCCTCTTCTAAACCCATTGATAACAGAACTTGTTTCAAATGCAAAGGACAGGGTCACTTTCAAAGGGATTGCCCACATGCTAGGGTGACAACCACTAGAGATTGGGGGGTTGAAGAAAACCTTGAAGAAGAGGAGCAGGGATATGTAAATGAGGGTGAAGAAGATCATGCTCAGTATAATACTCAGGAAGAGGAGGTGGAAGAAATTGTTCCTGAATCACAGGGTCAAAGTTTGGTTTTGAGGAGAGTGCTTCAATCTCAACCAATTCCACCTATGGAGAATCAACATGAGAAAAACTTTCTTACCAGGTGTAATGTGCAGGGTAAACTATGTGATATCATCATTGACACAGGAAGCTGCACAAAGGTGGTGTCTACATTACTAATCGATAAGTTAGACATACATACAAAAACCAATCCACAACCTTATAAACTTCATTGGCTCAGCAATACCAGTGATGTAAAGGTGACCAAACAAGCATTGATTGCATTCAAGATTGGAAAAGGTCAAGTGCTTTGTGATGTATGCCCTATGGATGCGTGTCATATACTGTTAGGGAGACCTTGGCAATATGACAAATTTGTGAAGTTCAATGGTCGAACAAATGTCTATATTGTGCGCAAACATGCTAAGGAAAAACCATATGCATTGAAACCTTTGATGACTTCTAAACCTAAATCAAGCATGGGGAATTCGAAAGGAGCATTGTTGATTGGCGGAAAGGAGTTGGAGAAGGAAGTAAAGGAGAGTAGCGTGGCTTTTGTGCTCGTGGCTAAGGAGAAGGAGGAGACTACACTCGTAATTCCACGAGTTGTGAAGCCTTTGTTGACTGAATTCGTAGATGTCTTTCCTGATGAATTGCCTCCTGGATTGCCTCTAATTCGAGGTATCGAACACGAGATAGATTTGATTTTAGGTGCCCAGATTCCCAATAAGCCAGCATATAGGAGTATATAGGTGTAATCATGAGGAAACAAAGGAATTTCAAAGGCAAATTGAGGAATTGATAGAACGAGGGTATGTCAGGGAAAGTATGAGTCCATGTGCAGTGCCAACATTGATAGTACCTAAGAAAGATGGAACATGGAGGATGTGCATTGATTCTCGTGCAGTAAATAACATAATCATCAAATACAGGTTTCATATACCTAGATTGGATGATTTGTATGGGTCTCCTGCATTTTCGAAAATTAATCTGCGAAGTGGATATCATCAGATTAGAATGAAAGAAGGTGACGAGTGGAAGACTGGGTTTAAGACTAAATTGGGGTTATATGAATGTCAGGGAACATTTTTACTGGCCTAAGATGATGGCAGATGTTGAAGCTATTATATCTCAGTGTGCTACTTGTCAGAAGGCACAAGCATCCTTTCATCAAGGTTTGTATACTCCATTGCTTGTTCCAAAATATCCTTGGGAAGATGTATCTATAGATTTCAGAGTTAGATCCTAGAACAGCTGATGTGAATTTTAAGCCCTTAACAGGAATTAGAACTCACAATGTAGTTTTCTTTCGTTGGGCAAATGAATTAAACTCGTCAATTTTGTGTTTAGGTGACAAAGAGTCACGAAATTCCTCTCTTTTAGGTAGATGTGTTTTGTTTAAGTTCAATAAAGGTAACAAGGATACATTAAACACTCTTGATCGCAACCAAGTGTGGTTGAAATTCACAATCGCAAAAGTGAATTTTCTAAGGGAAACACCCAAACTAAGCCACGCTTCAATTTTATTCAAATTCAACTCTAACTTTTATTAGGGTATTTATAGGTCTATGTTTGGAATAATACTCCAACTCATAGTCAAATAACATCCTAAACAAAAATATAAATCCTAAAGCCACATCCAAATTGTCCACTTGCCCTCCTAAAAACCGGCCCCCTTAACAAAATAGATCCACTTGCACAATGCAAATTGTCCACTTGCCCTCCTAAAAACCGGCCCCCTTAACAAAATAGATCCACTCACAATCCACTTGCACAACTTGATCTACTATCCTAACACCTTTAAAAAATGCCCCTAACATTGGTACCACCGGAAATTATGGCATTCATATCATAAAATTCTAAGATTCGTAAGAATCATGGTAGTTATTAAGACGATCTGTAATTTGTAATCTGAGTCGTAAGACGATCAGGGCAGATTCGTAAGAATCGTGTATGTGTACTCATAAATTAAGAGTTTCTAAATCTTAACTAACAAAGATTTTTTATCCTAACAAGCTATCTAACAACCTAAAAAAACAAGATAATCATCATAAAATTTAACAAAAATCACGGAAATCCAAGAAGCCCAAATCCAAACAAAATCGTAAAAATTCTCACCCATTGTTGTGCTTCGTTTTTGTGCAATTTTTCAAGAAATGCCTTCAATCTTCAAGAAACCTTTCAAGATCCAATCTTCAAATCAATAAACCTTCAAGAAATGAACCTCCATGCATTTTTGGATAAAAATGATGATAAAAAAGAAATGGAGACTCAAAATTGAAACAAAAATGAAAAGGTGCCTAAAATGAGAAAACCGTAGCAAATGCAGTGCGAAAAAACCCATAGACAAAACCACCTATAACCCTGATGTGAATGGCAGCTTTATATTCACATCACACTCCCCCTCTTAAGAAAACACTTGTCTCAAGTGTCCAAAGCAAGGAACCAGATCATCCACAGGAATGGAAGCCACAATCCCTTGACCAAGCAATACTTGATAAGTTTCGAAATTCTCATGATGCATCACCTTGAATGGCCCTTCTTCCACGTCTCCCTTCTCCTTAATTTTGTTTTTATAGACCTTGTGAGCACTCAATGAAAGCCAAACATAGTCACCAACACCAAACTTTGGTTTATTTCGGACATTAAGCAATCTTTTACGCCTTATAGCCTTTTGTTCCTTCTTGCTCAACTCCTTATTGTCGAAAGTAGTAATGTAGACATTGCCTTCCTCTTTTGTTGATTCGTGGCTTGTATCCCTTCTTTCCTTTGGAGGTAACGCTTCAAACCCCACTCTCTTTCCACCATAATCAACAGTATAGATATTCTTTTTGCATAGATGGATAGCATCATTATCCCGTTGCCATGGTCTTCCTAAGAGTAAAGCACACACATCCATAGGAAAGATATCACACCATATCTCATCTTTGAACTCTCCAAGCTCGAAATTAACGAGGGCTTGTTTCTTCACTTTTAGTCCGCCATCACTATTCACCCAATTAAGCTTATAAGGTCTTGGATGGTCTCGTTGTTTCAAGCCTAAAGTATCCACCATCTTCATAGAAGCAATGTTAGTGCAAGATCCACTATCTATAATCATTGTGCAACTTCACCCATTCACCAAGCAACGAGTGTGAAAAATATTTTCTCTTTGTTTTCCATATGGCTCGTGATTTTGAGAGACATGTAGGACGTTTCTAATCACCAAGACATCTTTATCAGGAGCTGGTTGATAAATTGGCCCTTCAAACTCATCATCGATTTGTTCCTAATCTTGCAACTTCTTTAGCTTCTGCTCCTCTTCCTCCAACATAGTGCTTAAAAGTGCATGATGTTCTTCAAAAGTGATTAGAGTTCTTGTTGGACAATTAGATGCAATATGCCCTCCACCCTTACACTTTGAAACAAATCTTATCCTTCATAGCCAATTGACCAGGAGTGAGATTTTTTAACTTGGTTGCACTAGATTCACTGAATGTTGATGAACCACTTTTATTAGCAAACTCCAATTCCTGAGCCACGTTTGATGAATCCTGCTTAGTAGTAAATGGTGTTCGTTGATTCCTAGTCTTTTGCTCATTGATCTGCCTTTCCACTTTAATTGCCAGTTGACACAAATCTTCAAAAGTATAATAATTTTGCAATTCAACCATATTAGATATATTTTTGTTCATGCCAATCAACAATTTAGCAGATTTCTGATCTTCATCTTCCTTAAGACCACACGCCAAATACAATTTTTCGAATTCCTTCGCATATTCTTCAATTGTAAAGTGATTTTGACACAAAGTATTGAGCTTTAGATAAAGTTCATGTTTGTATGATCTAGGAACAAACCTCTTGCGCATCTTACTCTTTAATTCACTCTAGGTTTGAAATTCTTCTTTGCCATCTTTTACTCGTTGGTTTTGAAAGTTATCAAACCAATGTGATGCATAATCTGTAAGCTTCAATATGGCATGAGAAAAACGAGTAGATTCATCCATGGATTTATGATCAAAGTGCCTTTCAATTCTTCTCTCCCAATTCAAATATGCTTGAGCATCCTTCAATCCATTGAATTCAGGAAGATCCAAAAGTTTAACCAAGTCCTCCTTTGGATTTTTCGTGAGTTTCGAATTTTCAACTTGTGCATGGAGATGAATAATATGATCTGCATAGCTAGCATTAGTTTCTTTGGTTTTCTCCAATCGTGCTAGTATGGAAGCCAATTGGTCTTGTGCACTCGTCATCTTCAAAGAAAACTTCAAAGATTTTCGTTGCCCACCCTCCTCGTAGCGCCAATTTGATGTGAATTATAAGCGCTTAATAGGAATTAGAACTCACAATGTTGTTTAGGTGACAAAGAGTCACGAAATTCCTCTCTTTTAGGTAGATGTGTTTTGTTTAAGTTCAATAAAGGTAACAAGGATAGATTAAACACTCTTGATCGCAACCAAGTTTGGTCGAAATTCATAATCGCATAAGTAAAGTTTCTAAGAGAAACACCCAAACAAAGCCACGCTTTAATTTTATTTAAAATTCAACTCTAACTTTTATTAACAAACTAAAGGGGTATTTATAGGACTAAGTTTGGAACAATCCTCCAACTCATAGTCAAATAACATCCTAAACAAAATATAAAACCTAAAGCCACGTGCAAATTGTCCACTTGTCCTCCTAAAAACCGGCCCCCTTAACAAAATAGATCCACTTGCACAGTCCACTTGCACAACTTGATCTACTATCCTAAGAACTTACCTAAATCTTAACTAACAAAGATTATATCCTAACAAACTACTTAACAACCTAAAAAAGCAAGATAATCATCATAAAATTGAACAAAAATCACGGAAATCCAAGAAGCCCAAATCCAAACGAAATCGTAAAAATTCTCGCCCATTGTTGTGATTCATTTTTGCACAATTTTTTAAGAACTGCCTTCAATCTTCCAGAAAACTTTCAAGATCCAATCTTTAAATCAAGAAACCTTCAAGAAATGAACCTTCATGCATTTTTGGATAAAAATGTTGTTTAAAAAGAAATGAAGACTCAAAAATGAAAAAGTGCCTAGAATGAGAAAACCCTAGCAAATGCCATGGGAAAAAATCCATAGGCAAAACCACCAATAACCTTGATGGCAGCCTTATATTCACATCAACAGCAAGAGGAAAGGATTCTATTGTGGTTGTGGTGGATAGATTCCCGAAAATGGCGCACTTTGTTCCTTGCCATAAGACAGATGATGCCATGAATGTAGTTGATCTTTACTTTATGAACATTATGAATTTACATCGAGTTCCGAAAACTATAGTCACTGATAGGGATACTAAGTTCATTAGTTACTTTTGGAAATCACTTTGGAGATTGATAGGACGAAACTTTTGTTTAGTACATCATATCATCCAGACTGATGGCCAAACAGAGGTTACTAATCGTACTTTGGGCGTCCTTTTGAGGGGTTTGGTGAGTAAAAAGCAGAAGGATTGGGATTTGAAGCTGGCTCATGCTGAATTTGCTTATAACTGATCACCAACATATGCTACAAAACATTCACCCTTTGAAGTAGTATATGGTATAAACCCAAAGATGCCAATTGTTTTCATTAGTATTCCTAAAGGTGAGTTGGTGAACAACGATGCAAAGTCTAAGGTAGATTACATGAAGAAATTGCATGTAGAAGTCAGAGCTAGGATTGAAAAGGTAAATGATACTTACGAGGAACGTGCTAACAGACACAAGACTTAGCATGTTTATAAGGAAGTAGACTTGGTGTGGTTGCATTTACGCGAGGAGAGGTTTCCTAATCAACGCAAGAATAAACTCATGCCACGTTGTGATGAGCCTTTTAAAATCGTGAAGGTGGGAGAAAATGCGTATCAGTTAGACCTGTTAGGTGAATATGGAGTTCATGTAACTTTTAACATTGGTGATTTGGCTCCCTATGTTCCTGATGATAAACTTCGAGGTTTGAGGACAAATTCTTCTGAAGAAGAGGAGTATGATATGAATCAAGGTACATATAATCAGGACAACTTCGATGGTTTGATGGATACAGCTAAGAATAATTCAACATTGGGTGAACTGGTGGCCTTTGGTGACACAAGGCAATTTGGTGCATCTAAGGCTAACATCTTTGTGCGCATGGTCACATTCAACTAAAAATCCTCATCAAGTGAAGTCAGTAGTGTTTATGATAGCATATGTTAATTTTTGCCTATGGGTTTTTTCCACTGCAGTTGCTAGGGTTTTTCTCATTTCAGACATAGGTTTCTTCATTTATTGTTGGGTCTTGATCATCATAATCATCCTAAAATACATGGAGAATGGTTTCTTGATTAAAAGATTGAATCTTGAAGCATTTCTTGAAGATTGGAAAGAAGACTCAAAATTGCGCAAAAATGACGAATCGTCTTGTGGCGAGATTTTTGGACGATTTTGTGTTCTTTGGGAAACTTGTGAATGGCGTGTATTTTTTGATAGATTTGCTGTTTATTTTGTTAATTAATTAATTAATTAGTCAAGTTGTTAGAATAGAATCTAGTTAGTTAGAGTTTGTTAACAAGATAACAGCAAGTTGCAAGATGATGTGGCAATCTTATCTTGAGTTAGTTGTGCAGCTTGTGCAAGTGGCCAAGTTGTATATGGATTTTCACGTGTGTTTTAGAAATTTTGTTCCTAGGAAAGTTATTAGGATTTAATCTTAGATTATAATATAAATAGCCTTTAGATTCCATTGTAACAACATAGATTGTTTTGAGTAATAAAAATCAACTTGATTGTTGTGCGTTTTTTCTCTTTTGTTTTCGTTCAAAAAACAATATTCTTGATCTTGGGAATTGGTGCTTTGAGATTTAGATTCACGTGAGGATAAATTTAAGTTTGAGGGTGCTTTGAGCTTTAATCTAGCAAAACTTTATTCGAAATTCCCAACTTTAATTCTTGGTGTTTCTTTATAGAATTGAAACTAGATTCCTTTGACCGTGAGTAACGATTCCCTATTAATATTCACATCACCGTCCTTGACTGCCATTAAATAATTCATCAAAGTATCCCCGCCACCTTTCTTTTATGTCCTCATCTTGAACCAAGACCTTGTGGTTCTTGTCTTTAACACACTTTACCAAGCCGATAACTTTCCTCGCCTCCTATCTTAGCTTTGCCATTCTGAAGAATTCTTTTTCTCCTTCTTTAGAGTCTAACCTTTCATAAACCTCCTAAAAAACCTTTTCTTTTGCTTGCCGTACAACTACCTTAGCCTTACACTTAGCATCCTTATACTGTGTGAAGGTTTCCTCAGTCCTACATTTTCCCAATGCCAGATAACAAATTCTTTTGTGTTTCATTGCTGCTTTCACCTCCTCAATCTACCAAGAAGTATCCTTATGCATCATATGCCTTCCCCTTATTCCCGTAAGACCTCCTTGGCCACTTTAAGGAAACAACTCTTCATCTGTGACCAAGCTACATCTGGATCCGCCTCTTTATCCCAATTCGCCTCCTTGATCGCATTCTTTGTGAAAACCTTGGCATTTGCATCCCTCAAGGTCCACCATCTTATCCTTGGCTCCCCTTTACTACACTTCTTTTTCCCACTCTCTTTCAAACGGATAGTCATCACCAATAGCCGGTGTTAGGTAGCCACACTCTCTCTTGGGATGACTTTGCAATCAATGCAACTTTGTCTATCCTTCCTCCTTGTGAGCAGGAAGTATATTTGAGTTACATTTTCTCCGCTACGAAAAGTTATCAAGTGGGAGTCTCGCTTCTTAAACCAAGTATTAACCACAATTAAGTCATGCGAGTGTGCAAAATCTAAAATTGTCTCTCCGTGAGCGTCTCTCAGCCCATACCCAAAACCCCCATGAACACTCTCGAAACCATCACGACGGTCCCCAACATGCCCATTCAAGTCATCTCCAATATATAACTTCTCCGTGTGAGGGACCCCCTGGACCTCATCATCAAGATCTTCCCAAAATTGTCGTTTCTCCTCCGCACTTAGTCCAGCTTGGGCCGCATAAGCAATTATAACATTTACAATCTCATTACCACACAACAACTTCACCCTTATCAACCTGTTGCTCTTCCAACAAGTCTCGATTACCTCTTGCGAAAGCCGTTCACCAAGGACTACACCTACTCCATTCCTAACTCCACCATGATTCTTGTCTTGTCCGACATACACCACCTTATACCCCAAGATCAAGCGCCGAGCCCCCTGTCCTTTCCACCTTGTCTCTTGAAGGCACACCCTGTCCTTTCCACCTTGTCTCTTGAAGGCACAGGATGTGTACCCGTCTTCTCTTCATTACCTCCACCACTTCTGCTGATTTCTCAGTTAGAGATCCCACATTTCAAGAACCAACCCGTAAACCAACCGTAGAACCCTTCCTCATTCGCTCTCTTGCACCACTTACAATCCTATGTTCATTTGACACCACCCCTTGTCGGGGTGGCGCGTCGTTTCGGGGCGACGACCTAGCAACTCTTGCATATTTATCACTACACCCGGCCTGTGAAGTGCAGCGCGTCGCTGAGTAGGGAACGCCCCAATCGCAAGCCCTTGCTTACTTGACACCACATTCGAGCAATGTGGCGCGTCGCTTCAGGGCGACAACCTAGCAAGCCTTGCATATCACTAAACCCGGGTCTAAGAAGTGCAGCGCGTCGCTGAGCAGGGAACGCCCCCACGAAATCATCATTTTGGTTCAGGTCATAAGATGTGTCACTGACCTATCACAACCCTCCTCCTTTATCCAGGCTTGGGACTGGCAGTGGAAACCTTTCAAAACTCACAAGAATATTCAATTAAATTCTCACTCCTAACAAATTAATTGAATGCTAATTAATTAGAGCTCTCCCGAAACTAATCAATTAGGGTCTAAACTCGCTCTCCACTCCTAAATCACGAATTTATGAAGCAACTTGAACAATCAACTCCTTAATTGCACAAGAAGAACAACACACAAAAACTTTATTGATTTTTGATCACACAAAGACTTATGTTGTTACATGGAATTCTTAGGCTATTTATAGTACCAAATATCCTAACAATCTTGTAACAACTCTAACAAATCCTAACAAACTTAGAAACATCGTAACAAACAAAAACAGCTTGATCTTGTCTCAAAAATTCCGCCCACCATTAGATAAACATGGTTAGTTGGTTTTTATATAAGCTTGACAACAAATCCTATCACAAATCTAACAAACTATTCTAACAAACTAAATAAAAACTAGATAAACATCACAAAAACTTCAACCTTATCTATTAGAGACATGCCACAACCAAGCCCAAGAACCTTCTTGAGATCGTCAATTCTCGCGCCAAGAATCCACTTGCATTTTCTTGAAGTTTTCAAGATTTGCTTCAATCTTTCAAGAACCCTTCCAAGAATGAATCTTTAAATCAAGAAACCTTTCAAGAATAAAACTTTTAATCAACAAACTTTCAAGAAACCTTTCAAGAATGAAACTTTTAATCAACAAACTTTCAAGAAACCATCCACCATGCTCCAAAGATAATCTTGAAGTAAGACACTAGCACACTGACTCACACATAAAAGCAATAAAGTCCAAAATGAGAAAAACCCTATCAAGTGAAGCGGGAAAAACCTCATGGACAAAACCAACTTATTACAGTGCTAAATCCAATGTCAATCCAAGTCTTCACACAATGACAAACAAACATATTCATTAACACCATACTCCACCAAAAGAATATTATAGTGACTAATGGCAATTGCTGTGATGGTCATATAGGTAGCTAACACTCTTATCCACAGCATCATTAATCTTTACCATTGTCACCCACTCCTGTGTTTTATCCTTATCAAATCCAACTGGGTTCAACATGAGGTTGATTGGCTCATTCACAATCGAATTCGTTTAGATAGCTCACCTGTGTTCAAATTCACATCAATGTGCTCTTGCATGGATCGTAGTTGTGCGTATATTATAGGAACATAATACTTGTGAAGTTTCATCATGTTTTGCTCCATTGTGGAAATAAATGTCTACTATTCTGTATTTGTTTTCAGATTGATGACCTGAAAGCGTTGGAAAACTCAGGAACAGATCCGAGAAAGGTTAGCCTCTGTTCATATGTTCTTTGGCATTTATGTTTTCATAGTCATATTGGTAGACTTAGTTATTATGGGAACTGCTAAAGAGGATTGAAATGGATTCACTTTTCAAGTTAATGGGAAAGTTACTGTGGTAATAAACACGCAATAGATTGAAAAAGAGTAACAAGAACACAAAATTTGTGTAGTTCACCAACAGTGTGTTGGTTATTTCAACAGAAAGAGGAGAGTTACTAGATGAGGAAATTTCAACATATAAAAGTAGGCTGAAAACAGATAGATATAACTTTAACATACATTATAATTTTCAAGGACACAAGATGGCCCCGAACTCTCATTTAGGGCCACCTTGCGCCCCTGAACCACCAAATCGTTGTCCTTCCTTATGGACCTCGTCTCACGACTGGGCAGCTCCCGTGATGGTTATACAAATTGGGATAAATAGATTGAAGTCATATTCCTGTTGTGCTATCTTGATATCTAGCATGAAACATCATTTTAGGTTGCAAAAGCTCTGGTGGAAGTCTTTGCTGATATGATTTTTGTCCATGGTTTTGTGCATGGAGATCCTCATCCCGGAAATATCTTAGTTTCTCCAAATGGTCCGAAAGGCTTTACTTTGGGTATGTTGCCTCAGATGTGATTTGTGAATTATTTTAGCTGTGATAATTTCTCATTTGCTGGCCGAAATTTCCAGTGCTTTTAGACCATGGAATGTACAGTGAACTAGATGAAGGATTCAGAAAAGACTATTGTCGGTTATGGAAAGCATTGGTTCTTCAGGAAGTAGAGGAAATACAACGTATTAGTGAATCTTTAGGTGTTGGTACCTATTCTAGATATCTACCCATCATATTCACTGGGAGAACATTAAACAGGTAAAAAAGATGCTTCCCTAGCTCCTGCTTTTTATTATAAAAGCACATATGAGATGTTTTCTGATTTTGACAAACAATATATAAATGTAGTGTAAAGTATTCTGTTGAATTACTTGGATGTCATGATTATGTCACTAACACGATAGGATACAATGTACAAACCAAGAAAGTTACAAAAAAATTTAAAAAAAAGAAATAAAAAAAACTGCTAATTCAAGTTTTTAACTAACCTCCATAAGTGTTGGAGGCAGGGAAGAAATATAACCTATTGAATATCTGGCAGTAGAATGAGTAGATGAGTTAGATTCCATCTCCCTATTAGGTTATGGATAACAACAACAACAAAGCCTTAGTCCCAAAATAATTTGGGGTCGGCTAAACATGAATCAATGAGGAATTGCAAAAAGTTATCTGTAGAAACCCTCATCCTCCATTCTTCCCTGTTTAACACTAAATTTTCTTTAAGCCCCAACACCCTCATATCTCCCTATTAGGTTATGGATACCTCAAAAAAAGAGTACTCATAAAAGAATTGCTTTTGTTTAACATGCTGTTTGGCACAGACCACAAGTTATGTGACTGGAGCAGTAAAAGATGAAGCAACTGAGCATTTTCCTTCTTCCAAGAAAGGACAATTGCTGTCACCACAATTTTTCCTCAACCAAATCATATTTTAGCGATTGGTTGACAAAATTCACCATCATTTTCCTGGCTGTGATATCTGATTCAGTTGTGCTATTCCACCCATTTTTGAACTATTAAAATTTCACCATTTAATGTGTTGGCCATGAGTAGAGCTAAATACATCAATCTCCATGGAGAAACTGAGATAGTTATTTAAAATGACACATGTGCACCCACCTTTTCCAATGAATTGAGAATTAATGTCAAAAAGCCATCATGTTTCCTGTCAACAGATCATGTTACGTTTACATTACAAAATGTGTGAGCACTGAGCAGCCAAGCATATTCTTGAAAAATTATAATCCTGATATGCATTGACCCAATTGAAGAAGAATTGCTACCGAGGACACTTTAACATGTATAAAGTACCAGCACCAAAATATCTGATATTGGTATTATTACCTATTGTCGGCTATGAATCATTTATGACATCATCAATTCAACATATTAGTACATAGAATCTAAATAGGAGTTCATTAGATTGCACAAATACTTATACATTGGGGGGTGGGGGTGGGGCCAGTTGCTACTGCATTCATTCAGAAATATTATCCAAGTTCTTCTCTATTAGAGCGAACTACCTCTTTAAAGCAGGCTACCTTTGTGTTTTCTGTAATTACTCTGATTCAGTCAATGCAAATATCTGGTGGGTTTGCTTATAGTGTTCTCTGATTTACAGTAGGTTAGCATTGAAACGTCCCTGAGATGTTTTGATCAGAGTGGGGACAATAAGGTAATAGGGAGACATTTTGGGGACAGCTAGGGACCAATATTATCTTCTCCTTGCCTTAGCTTAGCAAAAACTGTGTATATTCTTTGTAAAAACTTTAACATAGCACTTCAACTTGGGGTTTCATCACCACTGATGACGATGATGGATTCCGACCAAATTCCTTTTGTGAGGGTAAAAGTTGGAGGTTACAGTGACATAGATCGCCGTTGGCTGCTCATTGTCGACTAAGTTTGAAAGAAGCCCAAATCTTTCTTTTTGTTTCTCTGTTTTCGTGAATTGCTTCACATTTTTTCCTTCTGTTTGTGATTTTTATTATTTGCAGTAGTATTTATCTTACAACAGGCACAAGATTGCTTTACAGTATTAGCAACGACGGTAGGAAAAAGGGTTACTCAAACATGTGTGGGGCCCAATATTAGCTAGCTGACTATTGCACAATTGCTCCCCATATTTGGGTAAGTAGATTAAAAGGGGATGTCCTCAAACTAAAATCGAAGGTTCCACATGGGATTCTGGAGATTAATTTTCTTATTTCCAACCAATTATATTATGCCATGTGTCACTTGCTTTTCTATTTGTTTCAATAGTGGGCCATGAAAAAGTAGGATTGAGAATGCTTGGAGTAGGTAACCAGTGCAAAGAGGTTACTTGAAATTGAGGAAGATAAATGAGAAAGATAGTAGAAAATGATGTGGCTAAACGAGAACAGGAGAAAATATTTGGGTAAGCAAACCATTGCAGATGCTCTCTTAAAGCTGTCAGTTCTTTGTTTTACTTTATCTATACCTAGGATGCTGGGACTCAGATCTTCCATTTTGAAATTTGGAGGATTTGGGGACATGTTTTAGAAGAGTCCAAATTTAGGATACAGACTCGGGGACATTTTGTTTTTCTTGAGTTAGTGTATATTTTTAGACGCTCAGAAACATAAATGATTTATAGCTTGACAAAAAACCACAAAATAATTGAAATCATTACTCGATATTAAAAACCAAAGTCATATCTCCAACCACCATCAATAAAACGTACTACATGCTTGGAGTTTACTAGATTAAATAAAAAAATAAAATAAAATAAAATAAAAACCTTAAAAGTAACAAAAGCATAAACATCAATAGCATGAACATAAACAGTAGATCAACTTCTCAACCCCACGCCAAATTCCATTAGCTTCATCATCTTAACCTTCAAGAGCTTGATCTTCCTCAACTTCTTTATCAAAAAGGCCACCTTCAATGTCTGGATTTATTTTCAGTAAACAGAGCAGCAAAAGCATCCACATGGTCATCATCAATAAACAGTGAATCTCCTCCTTAAAAAATTTTTTTTAATTAATTCAGGTGAATTAGTTAAGGATTAATTTTTTTTTAATTTTTCGAAGGGTCGTAATTTTTATTTATTTTGAGTTAAGTTATTCATTATTTTTTTAAAAAAAATCCAACATTTTCCTTAAATTTCTCCTTAAATATTTCTTGATAGCTTTATATACACAACTGTAAACAGTTTCACATCAAATTAAATTTTGTAGTTTTTGTTATTCTATCTAATATCGGTAAATTTTTTAGATAAATTTTGTGTTATCAAGTAATTATACGATATGATATTGTTAGATAAATTTTTTAAAGAATTTATGTTTGATTTTTGTACAAATTGCGAATTTGAAAAGCGAATTAATTGATGATTTAGGTAATAAAAATATACACGTCTAAGTTTTTTATTGTTAATAAGTAATTCGAGTTTAATGTTTAAATTTTTTTGTTAATAAGTAATTCAAGTTTAATGTCTAATTTTTCTATGGGGAATATTGATGTGTATTTTGATGCAAAATATTACTTTAATTTAAAAATATATTATCTTTGATAATGTCATTGCATATTTGCATTGGAAGATTGAGTGAACTTAATTTTTTGGAGTAGTTTAGGAGTTTTATGAATATTTATTTGGTTGGAGGAACTTAGGCCCTGTTTTCCTCAACTTATTTTTGCTGATATGAATTTATTTTTGCTGAACTGAACTTATTTTTACTTATTTGAACTGATTTTTGCTGAACTGGACTTATTTTTGCTGATCTGAATTTATTTTTGTTGAACTGAATTTATATTTGCTGAAAATAACTAAAAATAAAACGAGGAGAACAGGGCCTTATTGGGAGTAGCACAAAACTTCTCACCAACCCTCTAAAAGTTAAAATAATAAACTTACTTTGGTGTAAAGACAAAAACAACAACAAAACAAATGAAGGAATTTCCTTGTGAAAAGATAAAAACCACAACAAAAAAATAATAACTGTCAGATGTACATTTAAAAAAAATAATAATGTACAAGTTTACAGTTGTATCATATTGGAGGGCGGGTTACGTACATAATCGGCTTTCCTTCAACTCTTTTTCTTCATTTCCTCAAGGGTAGAGTAATAAAAAAAAAAGTTAAAATTAAATTTACAAGATGAAAATAATAATAAAAATTTTGATTAACCTTTTCTTCAACTCTTCTTCTTCGTTTCCTCAAGAAGAAAACTCTTCTTCATCTGCTAAAAAAAATCGCTGCACACTTATACAGTTTTTCCCATCGGTGTCTCGGAGAAGATCACAGGAGGCCTCAAAACAGCATCCACAAGTTCGTTTTCGTCAGTAGAACAAAAGCCCTAATGTTGTAATTGCTGATTTGTCTGGTTCAACTTCAATTTCAGATCTAGGGTTTAAGTGACGAGTCCGTTTTCACATTTCCATGTATGACTCGTATTCCGTGCCGGTACCGGGATTGTGTCGTGTCGAAACCGGTACGGCGAGGGTAAGAGACGAGTTTGAGCTTCCCATATCTATACTATAGCTAAAGTAAGAACCACTCAAGCCAACACTTACCACATGTCACTCGCTCATTAAAAAAAATCTCTTGCCTAAACCTTTTCCATTAGTTTTTTATGCAAGCTTTTACGACTACTCTAAAAGTCATAAATTTATTTAGCTAATTTCCTTATTTCTCACTAGTATTAAAATAATAAAATAAACTACAAAGTGTTTTATTTTTCTTTGCATCTCAATACATTTTAATCATTTTACAAAAAACCTTAAAATTGGTTCATTTAAAATTTTGTTCAAATTAAATTTTTTTATTAATCAAATAAAAAATTAGATGTTAAAAATGCATATTAAATAAATATTTTTAACCTAAATCATGCAATGCAAGAGCACCAATTTAGTTTTCTTAAGGCTCTTCTTTGTCTTCGTAACTCTTAGTGCAATTGATGACTTTATACTAAAATGCAAAAAAAAAAAAAACAAAAAAAAGTAAAAAATAAAATAAAAATAATAATTATAACAATAACAATAACAATAATAATTATGATAATTAATTAATTAATTAATTAACAACTATAATAATTATAATAATATTGGTTAATATTATTATTTCCTTATCCATGTTGTACCCGTTTTTATGAAAATTGATTTTGACTTTTTTGTCCCCATCGTCACCATTTTGACATGTATCCATCTCCGTGCTACGTAGTTGTCGACAATATGTTGTTATTGGAGGTTGATGAGTATTTGGCATTAAATGAGGTAGAATGGAGGCGGAGGACTTATGTACTGCTCTGTATTGTTAGCATGAACTTTTTTTTTACTGCCTCTGTAATGTTTTAGTTTTGGTTGCAACTTTTGCCATATTCGGATGTAACATACTAGTTGAAACTTTGGTTTTTTTTCCTCTTTTGGTAAACTCTTTTTTATGAATTGTCATTTATGCCCCTAAATAACACCACCATCATCAAACCTCTCCCATACACCACTACACACCACCATCTGCTCTACACCACCACCACAGTCACCCACTTTTTCCACCTTCCTTACAATTTGTTTGGGTTGAAGGAATGAGGGGAAAGGGAGGAAAAGGAAATGGAGAGGGGAAGTTTTCTTCATTTGGATAACAAATGAAGAAGGAAGGGAATTGGAGGGGAAAGAAAGGAAGGGTTAAATTGTAAGAAATTGATCTCTCCAACAATGGAGAGATTTGGAAGGAAAACTAAACATTTTCCCTTCCCTTTATCACCCTTCCTTTCTTTTCCCTCTCACTTTGTTATCCAAACTCAATATTCGTCCCTCACTAAGTTCACCCCTACCGCAATAGCCTCCACCAACACCATCACAGGCTTCTCTGCGTTCACCTCTCCGCTAACCTCAGTCCCTTCATTGCCATTGGGTTTTAATTTGGCCGAATTTGGAGATTTAGGCTTCACAGTGCCTCAATTGAGTCAGATTTTGGTTAATATTGGCTTCAAATTCTGGTCGAAATTGGAGGTTTAGAGGTTTAGGATTCGAAGATAGGGGATTTAGGGTTCGAAGGTAGGTGATTTTGATTCGATTTTGGTTGAAATGAGCATCAATTTGTACTGATTTTTTTGAATTTGAGAATTCAAAGTTCAAAGGTTGGAGATTAGGTAGACATTAATGGTGGTGCTGCAGATGGTTGATGGTTATGGTGGTGGCGGTGGTGCAAAGTTGTGAAGGTGTACTAAAACACGGTGGTGGAGCAAAGGTGGTCTGGTGGTGGTGGTGCGAAGGTGGTAAGCTGGTTGTGCGAAGATGCAAAGGTGTTCTAGTGGTGGTGGTGCGCAAGTGGTCTGGTGGTGGACTAGGTGGATGAATGTGAGAAATGGTGGTTTATTGCTTTCCTTTATTTGAAAATATGGGCATTTATGTAATTTTAATCAATTAAAAGAGTTGTCTAGGAAACCTAGTCAACTTCAAAGTTGTATCTAAATTGTCACGGAGTTCTGATGTAAGAAAACCAAGTGTCGGACTTGCCAAAACAATGCCCAAAAAAATAAAGATGTGTTTGCTTTTTGTGTGATATACGAACACAAATGTTTGGTAGCGTACACTTTAACCTCAAGTTCAATATTGAGAAAAGAAGTAGTCAAATTATATAGACCAAGAGATGAAAACCAAAGATCATTTGTTAGCTTGTGAGTGCATCCCTCAACAAAACCAACTTTTGACCAAGAGATGAAGACCAATGATCATGTGTTAGCTTGCAGGCGCATCCCTCACCAAAACCAACTTTTGGTTTGTTCCTTTTTGTTGTTTAATGGAGGCACACGAGCTGAGTTATGCAGACGCACATAAGCTGCCACGCTGCTCCTTTGGCTTTCTTCCTTGCTTTTCTCCTTTCCTTTCTTTTGTTTCTTTTTCTTCTCATCTTCTCTTTCCTTGGTCTTTATGACTTATTTTACTTCACTTCTCCTCCAATCTCCATAGCTCTTTTTGTCTTCTTCTCCAATGAATACTTTTGCTTATTTTCTTCCATGCTTCCATCACCACTCAAGCTCCCATGCTTCTAAGCAACACAAAGAGCCAAAGCAAAGCGTTTTCAGCCACAATTTCTCAAAATTACAGGAAAATAAGCCAAAACTAAGTTAAACCAACCTCAAATAATGAAATTGACATTTTGACAAGGTAAACGTGTTACCTTACTCGCCCAATAGGGCAACTTTCCGGAATCAAAGAAGTATATTGTTTCCATGTAGTCATTGTTTCTTGGAATTTACAGTAACAGAGAATTTATAGGTATACTTAGTTTATGCTTGATAATGTAGCTATTAGTATCTTGTACTGTAGAATTTCCATGTAGTCATTTAGTCAAAGGCTGTAGACATTTTTAAGTTAAACATTTAATAGCTAAGGGCCTGTTTACTTCAGCTTAAAATCAGTTCAGTTCAGTTGAATTCAGCTCAGTTCAATTCAGTTCAACTGTTTTCAGCTAAAGTAAACAGGTCCTAATTATATTATTTTGCTAACTGCTTCTTTCTGTAAAGAAAAAGAGAGGAGGAAACTGATCTTTTCAGTTATTAATTGTAGTGGCTAATCTATTTTTGGGTGCATCATTTTCTGGCTTGGTTTTGAAGTACAACTACTACTTTGTCTTATGTTTTTGTTGAGGAATGTGAAGCTGGAAATAATTCGTGAAATGGCCTGTATTCAATGAAAGGTGATAATTCATTTCATTACCCACCAGAAACTTTGGCAATCTTTAAGTACTATTTACCAGGATGATATGCTTTTTCCAGGACTGATTATTTTTTCACAAAATACTCTAGAATGGTTGAGACAAAAGAGTAAAGAAAGAATACACTCTATTTTTTTGACATTAAGGGCCCTATAAATTATTTCTTTTTCTTCATTTGTGTGTCTTTCCTGCTACTTATGTTTAGACTTGCAAGTATTCTGTCTGTGGTACAACTTTCGTAGTTTAGTTTTAGTTTCTCATAGTTTGTCTTTCCCATTTTTCCATTGGAACAGTAAATCAGGACTTGGAACAGGAATTTCCTCTGAAGAGAGAAGTATTGTCAAGCAAGAGCTTAAAGCTCTTGTAATAGAGGACATTTCTACGTTCTTTGAATCTTTGCCACCAGACTTTTTAACAATACTGCGAACAGAGTATGTGAAGATGAAATTATTTTTGCTGCATGTGTAAACAATGATGCTGCAGTTACCTTTCCTTTTTCTGACTTTCTGCTAATGTTTATTGTTTCAGTGGGATACTGAGATCTATACTCGTTAAATTGGATGCACCTCAAACTGTTCGGATCCATGTGTATGCCCAATCCGCTATACATGGTCTTTCTTTAGCCAAAGATTTGGATCATGGTGAGACTTAAAGTTGCTACACTAACATTGAATTGTTAGTGCTAGATATAAGTGAATAGTCTTTAGAAATTGCTAATGACTAAATCTGTAAGAGCCTGATTTCTTTTCTGCTGACCTTTTTCCTGGGCTTAGCATTTGGCAAATTACATCTTGCACTAGTTACTTTTATAGTGTTTATTTTTGACCCAGGTTTAATATTGAATTCTGTTATCTCAAGAATCAAGAGGAAGTTAAATGGCCTTCAAATTATTTGTATTCTTGGTAAGCGTGCGTGTACAACTTGTTTCAATGACATAAGCCAGTCATAGCAGACTCATTTGACATGATATGACTCTAGAAATCTTCTATGCAGGCGTATTGGAGCTGTTTTCGTGGATGAAAGACATCAAGCAGATGTTAAGTAAAAGCTTCAAGAGTTTGTTAGCCTCCGCAAGATATCTAACAAGCCAATCACTGATTGCACGCTAGGCATGGGCATTATTACTTTGGTTTCGTCACAAGGTTTATTATTGTGTATGGACTTTGATAACAATTGAAGATGACAAATGAAAATTTTAGTGTTAGATAGATTTATTTTTTTTATTTTTTTATGTGGAGACTTTGATTGTTGATGATGTTGAGCAGAAGTTGAGTTTTGCTTTTCTTGATGTTCCACGTGATTTGCAAATTGCTAGATTTATTCTTGTTGCTCTATGGTTGATTGATTGTCTTGTTGAATGAGTTTGGTGTTCAATTTTTAGGGCTTTGAATTGATTGTCCATGACGTTGGATATGTGATGAATCAGTGAGAATTATATAAAACAATTTTGTTGCTAGTGCAAAATTGATAAAAAAATTTCCTATTAAATTGTTCATTTTTGGGCAAATTAAATTAGGACTTAGGGCTATACACAATTTGTAGTTTTATTATTTTTGTACAGTGTTTGAATTAATATTTAGGCTCTGTTCTCTTCACAGGATTTGGTTGGAATGGAATGGATTGGATTGGGTTGGAATGAAATGGAATGGAATGGATGAGATTAGAATGGATTACCGGGATTAAAATGGATTAGAATGGATTGCTGGGATTATTATTATCGGTAGTTATTAATATTTTGTAACAATGGTGGTTGATTTTGGTGGTCCTCTAGATGGAAAATTACAGAATTTTAATTACCGACATTCGCCATTACGCAATGCAGTTGAAAGAATTTTTGGAGTATTGAAAAAAAGGTGGAAAATTCTAAGAATGATGCTACAAATGGAAGAAACGTATCAATTGGCTATAATTGTGGTAACATGCACTTTACATAATTTCATTCGATTAGACAAGTTAGGGATTCCAATTTCTCATGGTCTCCAAAATATTGAGCATGTAGCTGATTTAGATTTTACTAATTCGACACGAACAATGTTAATGTGAGACATTCGTGTAAATATTGCAGATGAAATATGGTAAGATGTGTGTGTTGGAAATATGAGGTTCCAAGATGATGATGATATAGAGGAAGAAGAAATATACGAGGATAATTGAAGCACTTCTTTATCTACTTGTAAGGATATTGTATCTACAGTGAATTATTATGTAACAAAAATATAGTAAAAAAAAAGCAAATTTGTTATGAACATTATTGTATCGTCAAGATTTAAATTTTCAAGAGTTTAATTAAGAATTTAATTTTAATTAAGATTTAAATTTTCAAGAATATATTGTCGGTATTAGAATGGATTGGAATGGATGACCCGAGAATGGAATGTATTGGAATGGATCGGAATTGTAATCCCGTGAAGAGAACAGAGCCTTAGAAGGAAAAATGGAATTAATATTCCAACCTTTAAGTAATCCACAAATATTTAATCCAACATTGCATTGGTTGTGATGATAATAGTCATTTTGACTTGTGACATACTGACATGTGAGGTTATTAATGATTCATTGATTTTATTTAAATTAAAATGGAATAAGGTGGTTCTTTAAAATATCCTAAAAATAATTAGTTTGATATTTTTAAAATTCAGCATTTAAAATCAAATTGGAAGTGGATGTGCCACTGAATGAGAAGTTAGAAAAAGGACAATTTTTTTGTTTCCAGGGGGAGGAAAGTTAGACTTCATTGTAATTGTAATCTATCTATACATATTAAAAAGGACCAATGTTAAGTACTATTCATCTGAATAGTTTAATAGTGTTCCACACGTGCTTCTTTCTCAGCAGTTCATCTTCCCCTAGCCTTCTCACACGTGAATCTCATCACAGTCGTTCATCAACCCACAACTCATCTCAGCAGTTGATCTTCCCATATACTCTTTCTATCCTTCACCCTCTCCTTTCTTCTTTCTCTCTCTTCCGCCTCTTCTCTCCCTTTCTCTTTCTTCTGCCATTCTTCTTGCGACCCTTTCCTCTCTTTTTTCGATCCTCCTCTTCTCATCTTCCTCTCTTATCCTCCATTTTCTTGCGACCCTTTCCTATCTTTTTTCGATCTTCTTCTTCTCATTCTTACTATCCTTTCCTCTTGTATTTTCATCATCTTTTTCGTTTTTTTTTCTAATTTTCGGATTTTATGGCATTTATTCACTTAGATATGGTCGGGAATTAAGTCAGGCTGCAAAGCAGCGGCGGAGAAGAACATGGGGGGCGGAGAAGAACATGGGGATTTCTTGGGACCCTTTTCTTATTTTTCGTTCAATTGTTGTTGTTGGGTGATGTTTGGTGATCCAAAGTTTTTGTTAATGAATTGATGTTTGGTTATTCTAAGGTTGTTTACGACCCTTTCCTTTTTTCGAGCAATTGAGGATGTTGTGTGATGCGCATCGGTTGATATTCCGTATTGATGGTTTCAAATTTAGGTATTTTTATTCTATGTTTTCGGTTTTTCAATGGTTTCAGTTTCTGTCTTCAACGTTTCGGTTTTCCTGACACATAATTGTTGCGTTTTTTTGGTCTTTTGGTTCTTTAATCTTAGTTTTAAGTTTCAGTTTTTGTAATCTCGAAATTATTATTTGGGTTTTTATAATTTCAGATTCACATGGGTTTTTTGTTGTTTGGGTTTTAGTAATTTCGACATTATTATTTAGGTTTTTATACTTCTTGTCACCCTCCTCTCTTTTTTTTGTTGTATGTAGAAGTAAATTCAGTAGAAATTGAATTGAGAAAGAGAGGGTCAATAGTTGTGTATGATATTCTTTGATTCTTGAAATGCTAATGATTTATAAGATGCTAATGGCTTTAATATTGATATGATTAGGATTTCTATTTCATGTAGAAACTAATGTAAAGCCTTTATTTTAAGGCAACAATGAGCACTAAATTTTTTGCTAATTAAACTCTACTGGTCACTCTTAGGAGCTTACTGCATCAGATCCACTTGGATTATAATGGAGCTTACATCCTACCGAATCAATCAATCAATTCCCGCCGAATCCACTTGATGTCACAAAATTATTCGAAAAACGTAGTTAAAATTCTTGGTGTTTGTTTAGAGAATTTGAAACTAGACTACCTTGATTGTGAGTGGTGATTTCCTTATCAATATTCACATCAACTTTTCACTCACACTCAATGAAAGCACCAAAAAGTTGATGTGAATGTTGATGGGTGATGAGGCTATCGCACACCTATCAAAAATAAACCTAACCACTCTAACTAATATAGCTAGGGAAGTAGGGACCGAATCCACAGGGAAGCAATTAAACCTATTAGTTCTAAAAAGTTTAGACTGTGTAAAGGGCATTCGAGTGACAATTGTGATCAAGAAATTAACTAGAATTAGAACTAAATTGATTAAGGAAATAAATTAATGACTAAACCTAGTACATTAGTTCACCACGGATTAACAAATGAATTGCACACAATTAATTAATTAGATTATCAATTTCTTTGAATTAAAGTCCACTAATTCTCTCGAATCTAGTCCCCTTCAAAACTCCTCTAATGGCTCTCGCTCACTTAGACTCGTTTTGCCTATTGTCCTTATGATCTAATTGTGGTAATCTTACCTCTCGGCATCGATTTCAACAATATCAAACTAACAATTAAACCTGGCCAGTATTTAACTGAAAGCAATAACAATTGACAATAGGAATTCAATAACATTAATAATTAAACTAATATTTATGAGCAAAACATCAACAATCACTCCATGAATCCCCTAGTCCAAGAAAAGAAACTACTCACTCATAAACTAAATCAATAACAGAAACTAAAATCCTAAACATGATTAAACTAAACAAACCAACAATGATCAAGAATTTAAATCTAAGCATAAAACTAATAAAACTAAGAGCATGAATTAAAACTAATAATAAACAATAATTAACAACAAGAATTGAGATTGACACACATAGAGAAAATTTAAGAGTAAACTAGGGTTTGTAAAAGTGTAAAAGGCGTCAATGACAAATTAGGAGACTAAAAACTTAAGTACTAAACCTAATTACGCACAAAAACACGCGGAAAACGCCCTTGGAGCCACCCGCCCGGAGGGGTCCGGGCGTGCAGCTCTTACCCGGGCGGATGGCTTCGACCCGGGCATGTAGCCTTGCTTGGCTTGTTTCTCGGTTTCAGCTCGTTCTTCCTTAATTACTTCTTTAATTCTTCATTTATCACTTCTAATCTTCAGTTATGCTTCCCAAATGATTTCAATTCTTCACTAACTTCTTCAAGTGTTTCAAAACGCTCGGAAAACAACGATAAATCATCGATTCCCGTAAAATAACAACAAACACTCGAAATAGAAAAAGTTAGTAGAAATGGCTCAAAAGAGCCGTTTTAGAGCTAAAAATCAATCAGGATCGGGGGTAAAATACATATCAAATATCAACTTATCAATGGGAAACCGCCAGTCACAGTTAAGGTAGTCTAGTTTCAAATTCTCTAAAGAAACACCAAGAATTGTAACTAGGATTTTCGAACAAATTTATGTTTCATTAAAGCTCCAAGCACCCTCAAAACTCAAATCTATCCTCACGTGAATCTGAAGCCTAATGTCACGAGTGACACAATGACCCACGCATTGCATTGAAACGAGGGCATAGAGATCCCCAAGGGGAGCCGCTCATGTGTCGTGCGAGCAACACTTATCTCCCTATAGTAGGCAGTCTATAGGAAAAGATAGTGCTGCAGGATAATACTTGATGTGCAGATAAGCACTACTCATGAGGACGACAGTGCTATATTTCTCTAACGAGGTTCAAACTTGGTGTAAAGGCTGACTACTACATTGGAAGAGGATGGAATGCTCTAGAACCTCATTGAATGGTCTAGAGTAGTTCGACACATTGCGGAAGGTTCCGGAACATTGTGGGATATTCTAGGGTAGGTGACTCTAGAGTGTTCTAGTATGCTCTAGTGGATGTATAGATGTTTCTAGAGTATCCTCACATGTACATAAGAGTATGTAAAGACTAGAAAGTTCTAGATAGGGTATTGTGTAGAACCCTCCATTTGAGGAGGTTAGAATGTTCTAGAGTAGACATAGTAGGAAGGGGGTTGCCTATAAATACCCAAGGCATTCATTTGTACAAGCATTCAGAAAATTGTAACCACACACACATTAGTAAAAATCTTTTCAAGCACTTGTGTTTCTTGCTAACTATCTACTTAGCCAAATCCACACAAACACATCAACTACCTTTCTTAGCAATACTTAGCTTAGCTTTGGGGTTGCTTGACTTGTCTTACGACGGGAGTGTAAGCGAGTGGCACACGTGAGCGACTAGGGAAAGAGTCAGCACGTGACAAGTGGTATTAGAGCCAGGTTGGTCGTATTGCTGTCAGGTTGAGTGGTTGCTACGATTGTGTGATAATGGCATCTAACAAGGAGAATGGAGTTGTTTTGGGAGACGAACAACTAGCTGGCAAGAAGCTTACTAAGAAGGAGCTTGAGGTTAAGGTTGCAAAGATGGAGATGAGTTTTGGTGATGCCTTTGATGACATCACTAAGCTTGATGAGAGGGTTGAGTCCCTCGAGAATTCCATACCCGCACTTGAGGCCCGAGTGGGGATAATGGAAGAGAAAGAGAGTGATGTGGCACAAGGGCTCGTAAACCAAATGGCTGATGTGCTACGAGCGGAGATGGGGATCGTCCGCGATACTCTTAATGGGGAGCTCCAGGGGTTGAAGGAGCTCGTTGAGTCCCTCAAGGGGGACATCAACTTGTGCAAGGCGGCATGGGCAGGGGGTGCCCCATTTCGGGAAGGACCTAAGATGAAGATTCCCGAACCGCCAAAGTACCAAGGGAGGAGAGATGCTAGGGAGCTCGACAACTTCCTTTGGAGCGTCGAAAAGTACTTCGATGCAATGATGGTGGACGATGATGCGTCCAAGATCAACATCGCCACAATGTACTTGGGGGATGATGCCATCCTTTGGTGGAGAAGGCGCGAGTCGGACATTAGGAATGGGGTTTGCACCATCAACACATGGGACGAGTTCAAAGCCGACTTCAAGAAGCAATTTTATCCAGAGAATGCCGAAGAGTTGGCCATAAAGAGGCTTCGCGGGTTGAAACACACTGGTACTATCCATGAGTACGTGAAGCAATTCTCAACCCTTATGTTGGAGGTAACACAGCTGCCCGAGAAAGCACAACTTCTCTATTTCATGGATGATCTTCAACGATGGGCCGAGCAGGAGTTGAAGAGGCGAAACGTGCAAACATTAGCCGAGGCCATCGCAGCAGCGGAGTCCTTAATTAAATTCAAGCACGATTCAAAGAAGGACAAGAACGGTAAGAAGGGCGGTGACAAAGGGAAGGGTGGGGGAGCAAAGCCCACCAACGATCGCGGAAGTGGGGGAGGCAAGCCATTCGAGAAGAGGGACAAGGGGAAGTCCAACTACGATGGGAAGCCGAAGAACCGCGATTACTTCTTGTGTGGAGGGCCGCACTTTGCAAGGGAGTGCCCACAACGGCAGAAGCTCAACGCCATAGTAGCAGCACATGAACAACAGACCGGGGAGGAGGCACAAATGGGGACGTTGCGCTTGCTAAATAGCATCAAGGCTACCATAGAGAAGCCCAAGGAGAAGAACCACGCGACTAAGGTAAGCATTATACCCCAATCCAAGAAATCTCCTCTTATGTTTGTTGAAGCTATGGTGAATGGAAAGGCTTCAAGAGCACTCCTTGACATGGGAGCTACTCATAACTTTGTGGATGAGAGAGAGGCCACAAGGTTGGGATTACGCTACACCAAGGAGAAGGGCACTTTGAAAACAGTGAACACTTCTCCCACGCCCATCCATGGTGTTGCAAGGGGAGTCCCCATTTGTTTGGCAGAATGGAAGGGGATGATTGACTTAACCATTGTCACCATGGATGATTTTTCTTTGGTGCTCGGGATTGAGTTCATGGATGCTGTAAGACCATGGACTTTTGAGAGGGATGGAACGATGACGATCTCGAAGGATCAGGACGCTTGTTCCATTCCTATTAATCGGGAGGTCGTGGAAGCAAAGATGTTATTAGCAATGCAACTCAAGAAAGGAATACGAAAGGGGCAAGCAACATTCTTGGCTGCACTTGTTGAGGAGGAGCCTCATACAGTTGAAGTTCCTAAGGAAGTTTCGAGGATCTTGAAGGAGTTCGAAGATGTCATGCCTCCGGAACTGCCCAAGAGACTCCCTCCACGAAGGGAGGTCGACCACAGGATTGAGCTGGAGCCAGGAGCGAGGCCTATAGCCATGGCGCCTTATAGGATGGCCCCTCCAGAATTAGAAGAGTTAAGGAAGCAATTGAAGGAGCTGCTGGACGCAGGGTTAATCAGGCCATCCAAGGCACCATTTGGAGCACCAGTGTTGTTCCAACGCAAGCACGATGGGTCATTATGCATGCGTATCGACTACCGAGCATTGAACAAGGTAACCATCAAGAACAAGTATCCCATTCCTTTGGTTGTTGATCTCTTTGACAGGCTCGGTAAAGCCAGGTATTTCTCTAAGCTTGACCTTCGCTCAGGGTATTGGCAAGTACGGATTGCCAATGGAGACGAACAAAAGACAACTTGTGTCACCCGCTATGGGTCTTTTGAGTTCTTAGTGATGCCATTCGGACTCACCAATGCCCCAGCGACATTTTGCACTTTGATGAACAAAATCTTCCACCCATTTCTTGATAAATTTGTGGTCGTCTATCTCGACGATATAGTCGTGTATAGCGACTCGTTGCAAGACCATGTGGAGCATTTGCAACAGGTGTTCAGGGTGTTAAGGGAGAATGAGTTATATGTAAAGAAGGAGAAGTGTTCATTTGCCCAAGAGGAAGTGTCTTTCCTTGGACACTATATCAAGGATGGGAAAATTATGATGGAGCAGGACAAAGTGCAAGCTATCAATGAGTGGGAGCCACCTAAGAACGTTTCGGAACTTCGTTCTTTTCTTGGGTTGGCTAACTACTATCGGAGGTTCATCAGCAGCTATTCAGCAAGGACGGCACCATTGACAGATTTACTCAAGAAGAAGGTTCAATGGTATTGGGGGCCGAAGTGTAAAAATGCATTTGATGATTTGAAGGAAACCGTCACCACAGAACTAGTCCTAGCCCTACCCGATTATTCAAAGTCGTTTGAACTCCATACCGATGCATCAGATTTTGCCATTGGTGGGGTGCTCATGCAAGAAGGACACCCTATAGCTTATGAGTCGCGCAAGTTGAATGACACTGAAAGGCGCTACCCAGTGCATGATAAGGAGATGACAGCTATCATTCATTGCTTGCGGATATGGAGGCATTACTTGCTTGGAAGCCGGTTCACCATCATGACCGACAATGTGGCGACAAGTTACTTTCAAAATCAAAAGAAGCTCAGTCCTAAGCAAGCTCGATGGCAAGATTTCCTTGCGGAGTTCGACTATGTCATGGAGTATAAGCCGGGCAAGGTAAACGTTGTTGCTGATGCTCTTAGCCGGAAGGCCATGCTCGCTAGTGTAAGTAGTGTCACTAGCAACCTACTTGAACGGGTCAAGGAAGGACTTGCCCAAGATCCAATGGCCAAAGGGATCATGGAATTGGCCAAAGAAGGGAAGACACGACGATTTTGGGTAGAAGATGGTCTGCTATACACTACAGGGCGACGCATGTACGTACCTAAGTGGGACAACCTTAGGCGGGACGTTATGAAGGAGTGTCATGACTCAATGTGGGCGGGACATCCGGGGATGCAACGCACATTGGCACTCTTAGAGGAGCTTTACTATTGGCCTCATATGCGGGGTGATATTGAGGCTTACGTGAAGACATGTTTTGTATGCCAGCAGGACAAGGGAGAACAACAAGTGCCGGCAGGACTATTACAACCATTGCCTATACCGGAGAAGCCATGGGAAAGCGTCTCTATGGATTTCATTTCAGCCTTACCCAAGTCTGAAGGGTGTGGCTCTATAATGGTGGTCGTTGATCGCTTCTCCAAATACGACACCTTCATACCCGCACCACGGGATTGTACAGGTGAGCAAGCCGCCAAGTTATTTTTCAAGCATGTTGTCAAATATTGGGGGCTTTCCCGCAGCATCATAAGTGACCGTGACCCAAGGTTTACGGCTAAGTTTTGGACGGAGCTATTTAAGTTATTGGGGTCAGGCCTGCATTTCTCCACAAGCTTCCACCCACAAACCGATGGGCAAACTGAACGGGTGAATGCCTTGTTAGAGTTATACTTATGGCACTTTGTGAGTGCCAATCAGCGAGATTGGGCCAAGTTACTAGATGTCGCCCAATTCTCCTATAATCTACAACGTTCCGAGTCAACGCAACAAAGCCCATTTGAGATAGTTATGGGACAACAACCGTTGACTCCACAAGCCGTGGTCTCTGGTTATGCGGGGAGTAGCCCGGCTGCATATCGGCTTGTAAAGGGGTGGCATGAACAATTTGACATTACCAAGGCATACTTGGATAAAGCGGCCAAGAAAATGAAGAAGTGGGCAGACAAGCAAAGGAGGCCAAGGGAGTTCCAAGTGGGCGACTTAGTCATGGTCAAGTTGTTACCACAACAGTTCAAGACATTCCGATCGGTGCATAAGGGGCTAGTGCGCAAGTATGAGGGTCCATTCACTATACTTCGCAAAATTGGGAAGGTCTCTTATCAAGTTGAGCTGCCACCTAAACTCAAGATCCATCCAGTGTTTCATGTGAGCATGCTCAAGCCCTATCATAGAGACAATGAAGATCCGTCGTGGGGCGTGTCACAACGAGCACCCACAGCCGTTGTGACATCATTTGATCGGGACATTGAAGAAATAGAGGCAAAGAGGCTCATCCGACGAAGAGGTGTGCCAAATTATAAGGAATATCTCATTCGATGGAAGGGACTACCGGAAAGCGAGGCGACGTGGGAGAAGGAAGATAACTTATGGCAATTCCGGGACAAGATCGAGGCATTTGAGTCACAGCCTTGACGGGGTCGTCAAGGGCTTTGGTGGGGGAGCATGTCACGAGTGACACAATGACCCACGCATTGCATTGAAACGAGGGCATAGAGATCCCCAAGGGGAGCCGCTCATGTGTCGTGCGAGCAACACTTATCTCCCTATAGTAGGCAGTCTACAGGAAAAGATAGTGCTGCAAGATAATACTCGATGTGCAGATAAGCACTACTCTTGAGGACGACAGTGCTATATTTCTCTAAAGAGGTTCAAACTTGGTGTAAAGGCTGACTACTACATTGGAAGAGGATGGAATGCTCTAGAACCTCATTGAATGGTCTAGAGTAGTTCGGCACATTCCGGAAGGTTCCGGAACATTGTGGGATATTCTAGGGTAGGTGACTCTAGAGTGTTCTAGTATGCTCTAGTGGATGTATAGATGTTTCTAGAGTATTCTCACATGTACATAAGAGTATGTAAAGACTAGAAAGTTCTAGATAGGGTATTGTGTAGAACCCTCCATTTGAGGAGGTTAGAATGTTCTAGAGTAGACATAGTAGGAAGGGGGTTGCCTATAAATACCCAAGGCATTCATTTGTACAAGCATTCAGAAAATTGTAACCACACACACATTAGTAAAAATCTTTTCAAGCACTTGTGTTTCTTGCTAACTATCTACTTAGCCAAATCCACACAAACACATCAACTACCTTTCTTAGCAATACTTAGCTTAGCTTTGGGGTTGCCTGACTTGTCTTACGACGGGAGTGTAAGCGAGTGGCACACGTGAGCGACTAGGGAAAGAGTCAGCACGTGACACTAAGCACCAATTCACAAAATAAAGAGTATTGTTTTTGAACGAAAACAATAGAGAAAAACGCACAACAATGAGTTGATTTTATTTCACCAAAACAATCTATGTTGTTACAATTCAATTTGAAGGCTATTTATAATATAACCCAACAACTAAATCCTAACAACTTCCTAGGAACAGAAGAAAACAAAGACATGTGAAAATGACCCTATAATTCGTCCAACTTGGCCACTTGCCCAAGTTGCACAACAAACTCAAGATAAGATTGCCACATCATCTTACAACTTGTTCTTATCTCTTCAACTAACTCTAACTAACTAGATTTTATTCTAAAAACTTGACCAACAAACTAATAAACATAAAAATCACCATAATACATTCAAAAAAACACGGAATCCTCAAGAAGCCCAAGATTCTTGAAAAACGTTCAAAAACTCGCCACTCTTGTTCTTCGTTTTTGCGCATATTTCAAGATTCTCCTCCAATCTTCAAGAAATGCTTCAAGATTCAATTTTTTAATCAAGAAAACATTCTCCATGCATTTTAGGATGATTATGATGACCAAGACCCAACAAGAAATGAAAACACCTATGCCTGAAATGAGAAAATCCCTAGCAACTACAGTGGGAAAAAAAACCCATAGGAAAAAACCAACTTATTATCCTAGGCTACTATAAACACTATATTCACCAATGGTTTAGGTACATGTGACCATGCTCACAAAGATACTAGACTTAGATGCACCAAATTTCCTTGTGTCACCAAAGGCCACTAGTTCACCTAAGGTTGCATCCTTCTTAGCTGCATCCATCAAACCATCGAAGTTGTCTTGATTATATGTATCTAGATTCATATCATCCCCCTCTTCTTCAGAAGAGTTTGTCCTCAAAACTCGAAGTTGATCATCAGGAACGTAGGGAGCCAAATAACCAATTTTGAATGTTGCATGAACTCCATACTCACCTGGCAGCTCTAACTGATATGCATTGTCACCTACCTTTTTCATGATCTTGAAAGGACCATCACAACGTGGCATGAGCTTGTTTTTGCATTTATTTGGAAACTTCTCTTTCCGTAAATGCAACCGCACCAAGTCTCCTTCCCTGTAAACATGCTGAGTCTTGTGTCTGTTAGCACGTTCCTTGTAAGTATCATTCACCTTTTCAATCCTGGCTTTGACTTCTGCATGCAATTTCTTCATATATTCTACTTTAAGCTTTGCATCTTTGTTCACCAATCCACCTTTAGGAGCACTAATGAAATCAATTGGTAGCTTTGGGTTTATACCATACACTACTTCAAAGGGTGAATGTTTTATAGCATATTTAGGTGATCTATTGTAAGCAAATTCTGCATGAGCCAGCTTTAATTCTCAATCCTTCTATGTATTGCTTACCAAAACCCTCAAAATAACACCCAAAGTACGATTTGTAACCTCTGTTTGGCCATCAGTCTGTGGATGATATGATGTACTAAACAAGAGTTTCGTTTCTACCAATCTCCAAAGTGATTTCCAGAAGTAACTCATGAACTTAGTATCCCCGTCGCTGACTATAGTTTTCGAAACTCCATGCAGCTTCATAATATTCTTAAAATAAAGATAAGCTACATTCATGGCATAATCTGTTTTATGGCATGGAAAAAATTGCGCCATCTTTGAGAATCTATCCACCACCACCATGATAGAATCTTTACCCCTTGTTGTCCTAGGTAAACCAACCACGAAATCCATAGATACATCTTCCCAAGGATATTCTGGAACAGACAATGGAGTATACAAACCTTGATGAAAAGATGCTTTTGCCTTCTGACAAGTAGCACACTGAGATATAAAGGCTTCAACATCTGCAATCATCTTAGGCCAGTAAAAATGTTCCTGCAACATAGTCAATGTTTCTGCAATCATCTTAGTTTGTTGGTCAAGTTGTTAGAATAAAATCTAGTTAGTTAGAGTTAGTTGAAGAGATAAGAACAAGTTGCAAGATGATGTGACAATGTTATCTTGAGTTTGTTGTGCAACTTGGGCAAGTGGCTAAGTTGGACGAATTTTGGATTTTTTTCACGTGTCTTTGTTTTCTTCTGTTCCTAGGAAGTTGTTAGGATTTATTTGTCGGGTTATATTATAAATAGCCTTCAAATTGAATTGTAATAACATAGATTGTTTTGGTGAAATAAAATCAACTCATTGTTGTGAATTGGTGTTTAGGCTTTAGATCACGTGAGGATAGATTTGAGTTTGAGGGTACTTAGAGCTTTAATCAAACACAAATTTTTTCGAAAATCCTAGTTAAAATTCTTGGTGTTCCTTTAGAGAATTTGTAACTAGGTTCCTTTGACTGTGAGTGGCGAATTTTTCATCAACATTCACCTCAATTTCCTGGATTGACAAAGTCTATGCATCATCTCAAAATTGATCTGGTTTTTTAAGGTAGCGAGTTGGAGCAAATACAGGAGTTCTTGCAATCACATTCATTCTGAATTCTTAATCTGAACAAATTAAAAGGTATGTTCTTGTGTCCTTTCATTAAGAAATCGTTTTTATTTATTATCAGATCTTATATGATTTTTCAATTTTGGGCTTGCTTGATATTCGATCTTGAAGTTCTAGGTTAGGGTTTTGATTTCCAATTATGATTTTAAATTTGGAGCTTTTTAAATCTAAATTTTCTATTTTCCAATTAAGGTTTTGAATTTTGGGTTTATGAGTTTGTGAATTTTCGATTTTGCGCTTTCCCCTTTTTGTTGTTGTTCAACTGTATTACAACTATAGAGTATCAATTTTATTTGACTTTTTGGTTTTTATTTAATTTGATTTTTCATGATGTGATTGTTTGTATAATTTGATTTCGATGGGTTTTTTTTGGGACGTTGCTTTCTTTGGCTTTATTCTAACATGGGGTTTTGGTTAATTTCTTCGTAATCCAATTGAGTTTGATTTTTGTTGCTACCCGTTAATCGTGGAATTAACTCTCATTATTGTTAATCTAACCTGATTAATTTTGCCTTATATGATCTCCATTTGATGAATTTCTTTGTAATCCGATCGAATCTACTTTTCAATTCGTTGCTAGCCAGTAATCGTTAAACCGACTCTGATTATGGTCAATCTAACTTAATTAACTTAGTCTAATATGATTGATGCTATTATGTATTATTACGACTCTTACTGTGGTTAATCGGAATAGTTAATTACTTACGCCTAATATGATCATCTGTACATGTTTGTAATCATTTCAATTTTTAATGTGATATTGTTGGCCAATTAGTTGTTGGTTAGCTTTGGTGTTTAGAATTTAAAATTATTTTGCAGGGAAGTGCTTTTCTGGTTTGGTTATTTTACTGGGAAGTACTATTCTGGTTTAGTTGGAGTTTCATCCTAACTAGACTTGGTTTCATATTTATAATACAAAGTGATGGGGATTAAAGGAGAACAAGCAAGGTATAGCTTTTGTACTTCTTGTTTATTACAACACATTGTTATACTCAACTAGGATTAAAAATTACATTTAGGATCAGAATTCTAAACAAGCCAAAAGTAAAATAATATTCTTGTTATATGCATATGTATTACATTCTTATGCATAGGTTTGGGAAATGAATTTCAATGGAAATGCATAACCCTTCATTGCTACTTTTGGGTTGGATTTTGGTAAATTTGTTCACTTTTCTCGTACTCGAACTCACAATATAATTCACATTTTTATAATTGGTAGCAGAAATGGGTTTTTTGTATTGTGATATATATATTAAAACTCTAGGTTTGTCTTTTTGAGAAAGTATTAATAAAATATTAAATTCTTATTTTGAATTACAGTTATCAGTTAAAGTTATATGATCTGTAATGGCTCTTAAATGTCTAGGCAGAATTGAACATATCAATGCCTACTAATGGGATTGCGGAGCTTTATCAAAGATTTTGAGTATCAATTGTCGAAATTACCCCTAATTAAGGCTTATACTATAGAATAGATGAAACATTAAAGCTGCTAATCTTGGTTGGCCAACTTGACATGAGGCACTTAAAAAGTATTTGCTGAGTCTTGCATTGCTTTGTGGAATTTCACATGCTTTGTTAGATTATTTAGGGAATTATAAGGGTTTTAGTAAAAGCCTTTGATGTGTAGTTTTAGTAAAAGCATCGAGGTAGTGTAATTTGATGTATGGAGCAGTTTCATGGCTTTAACTATGGCTATGTTGAGTTTGAATTGGACTAGTTTTCCTTTCATTCAACTTCTTTTTAAAGATTGACAGAACCCTGCAAGTTGAATCTCACTCTATCATGTACTGGGTAGGGTAAAGGATAGATGAAACATAAGTGGAGGTGAGAGAGGGAGCTATATGCGTTGGGACTCAGATTAAATTGAACGCCCTACTTTTATTGAAACTATCAGCTAATAATGCATCTATGTTGTGCCCAATTGGTTTTTATGGGTTTCTTATTTTTAAGTCAACAATACTCAAGTTCCTCTCATATAGGATAATAGAAAAAGAATGCCATATGATGTCATACTTAATAAGTTTTGTATTTTATTTATGTGGATTTATAGGTGATATTCCTACATACTGCCGCTGCTAAGGATGTGGAACTTGCAATGGTTGCATCCATAAGGGCCCTTCAGAAGAATAAGAGGACAGATTGAGCATCTACATCTGGATTCTAGAGTTCATTGTGCTAAGTCTTTCTATTGCTGCGAAGGAATGGATTTCAATGGCTTATTTGAGCTAAATTGCTAATATAATCTTGTTCTTTCAATCGCTATAGCTACTATTTCGAGATTAGCTAGGTGAAACATGAGAAGGTAGCTGTAAGTTCGTAACAACCCCTTTTAGAGCAGACTAATTGTTCTTTAAATGTTTCGCAGAGCTAGCTTAAATTGCAAAAACAAATCTGTAATCATGAAATCAGTGAAATTACTAGATGAGATTAGGACTGATTATATTGTAATTGGCTTTGTATTTCATTCATTAATTTCCTCGGTTTTACCTCTAATTGAAGGTTGTAGTGTCACCTAATTCTGTTAAAATTGCAGGTTTGGTTATGATTATTCTGGTGACCAGGAAATGGGCGGTAGAGCTGGTTATCGTGAAGACTAAAGACATGCGTCATGGTCAGTCGCCTGCTTGTTAATTTGTTACAACCTTGAAGATCGAGTGAGTGACATTGCAACATAAAATTGGCATCCTTTACAAAAGAGTGGTATACTTTGCATCTATCTTATGTTCAATGTGAAGAAGAATGAAGTTGTATTTGTGGTGTATATATAAAATGTAGTGGCCACTATCAATCTGTTATGAGCAAAAGTATCCAGCTAAGTTTTGTGTCGGAATTGAGGTGTAGTTGTAGGTGTTACTAAGCTTTTGAATGTCATGTGATTAACTGTTGCTTTAATCCTTTTAATAAGCAAGCATTAAAAAATTTGGTGTTATTCTTTTGAACTGTTCAAGCGTGTTTTTACTTATATAATTAATCTCTATTATTTTCTAATCATATATTTTGTTGGGAACCATACACACTCAACGACAACAAACTAATGCATCACGCAACCTAAATTATGAATGCAATAATAACATTCCGTGTTTTGTATTTTACTTGAGCGCATCGTAGAGGCATTATTCAAGGTAGCCCAATTCACACCACTTCTAGAATACTTTTGTGAACTATAAAGTCATGTAGCCTTTTGTGTATTCCTATTCTATGTAGTAATTTTTTAACACTCGATATTTAAAAGCCATAGCCATATGTAGTATGATATGCCTTATAATATAGTAACTATATGTATGCATCTTAAAATTGATTCGTGCATTCTAATGTTGTGATTAAGCTTTCTTTCGAGGGATGACCAGTAAATCACAGTAATATGCAAAATTGCATATAACAATGACATTTTGAGGTAATATATTAAAAGTTTAGGAGTAAGATCGTTTTTTTTTATATGGATTTTAAGGGGTAGCATGGTAATAAAGTTTTTTACATATTTACAAAAATGTCATCTAATTTACTATTTATACATACCACAGTGATTTCTTATATATTATCCCTTTCTTTTTGTTATCATATTACGTATGGAGCCTCGCCTGTAGTCAACATTAGTTATCAATATTACATTAAACACATGCAAATCAACATTAAGCGTTTGGAACATCACACACTGCAACTGGTTTAGTTATCAATTGGCACCTCTTTCGATCTTTCCACCCCATTCCATCGGACTCCAAAAACACTACCACACTCATAGCATCTGCCTCCGCCTCCTCAACGTTGTCCCCAACACACCCAACCATTGTGACACCACAATTTAAATATAAATACCCGAAAAATATCATTATCGTTGCACAACAATGCGATTCCCAATTTGAGCAAACCACCATCGATTCCCACCACTGCCGCCTTGAAATTTGAACTTAACACCACAACCACCAGGCAAAAACACACTCTTTATTTTGATTTCTTTTGATTTCCCCTCACTCTTTATTATTGTTCAATACTTAGGTTTAATTGGTAAGTTTAATAAGGGTGCAATAAGTTAGGGGTTTAATGTGTTTTGAACGGTCAAGCTTCATTTAAATGAGAAAAAAAAAGGATGCTGAAAAAAAAAAATGAACGAAAATACGCAGGAATTAAAGAATGAAAGTCAACATGATATTACGTCCAATTGAAATTTTGACCCGTTATTCTAGATAAACATATTGTTATTATCAAAACCATGCTCAAGGCCAGATTATCTATAGATTACTTGAAGGTTGGATTATTATTGTCAAACTGTCAAATTGTACTATTAAATTTCATTTTTTTTATTTAAGTTCAGTTTAAAATCAGTTCAGTTAAATTTAACTCTTCTTTTATTTTGCTAATTAATTTGTTCCTAATATTATTTGTTCATAATATTATTAATGTGTTCATAATATATTATATCATTAATCATCATTTTTTTGTTTCATATATATACATTTATTAGTTTATAATTTTCACGAAAAAAAATATTATGAAACTATCATTCAGCAAATGAAACAAATATATAACCGAAATACTATTTACAAAAACATTATTATATCACATAAGTGGATTACCATACACAAAGATATGAAAGATATATTATTGGTTTTTGTTTCATAATATATAAACTTCCAATAATAACGATTTTTTTGTTTAATAATTATATGTGGATTAATATCAAAATTATTATTATGTCATTAATTTATAGTTAAAAATCATTAATAATCTGTAATTAAAAATAAATAGTAAAAAAAATCAATAATCAATTGTTACAAAATCAATAATCCATATTTAAAAATCATTAATGCATAATAAAATCTTTTAGTTCAGCCAGCTCAGCTCCAATCAGTTTAGTTCAATTCAGCTCCAATCAGTTAAATCAGCTCAGTTCAGTTTAATTAATTTCATTTTAGCTGTTTTTAACTGAAGTAAACAGACCCTTAGAACAATTAGGTTGTTTTTGAGAACGCTAGTATTGAGATACAAAATATGAGAGAGAAAAAAAATTATTTGCAATGTCTAGTATCTACATCCAAAGTATAATACAACAGAAGGTCATGAATTCATGCACTTTAGTTGTAAGTTGTATGAAATATTTTATGAAGTACCTAATTTTTCAATACACAAATTAAACTAATTTCAACAACATGAGCAAATATTAAGAGCAACTACTGCCTTCGATCCATCAAATGTGCAACATGTTTTTTGGGACATTCTCCTAGACATTTTTTGTTAATGGTAATTAGGAAAAAAAAGGGTGGATAAGTTGATAGCAAACAATTAGGGATACGCAATTTTTGTTAATGGTAATAAAAAAAAGGATAAGTTAATAACAAACAATTAGGGTGATCTAAAACAATAAACAACCACCATGAAAAGGGTTAATAAACAACCAACATTTGCCTCTGCCGGCAAAGGCTGCCTGCGTTGGCTATCATCGAACCCCGCTCACCTCTTCTGCCACTATCCATCATTTGGGTTTCAATTGGGAGGGTTTTTATCTTCGAAAATCTATTTTTGGGTTTCATAAATTAATAATCGATTTGGGGGCGGGAATTTGAAAATCGATAATCGATTTGGGGGTGAGGGTTTCAAAAACCAAAAATTGATATGGGTTGGGGGTTTCGATTAAGGGGTTTCGAAATCGAAAATTGATTTGGGGGTGGGGGTTTCAGAAATTGAAAATCGTTTTGGGTGGTGGTTTGTGGGTTTCGATTTATTAGGGTGATTGGGGTTTGTGGGTTTCGATTTAGGGGTTGTGATTGTGGGTTTTGATTTAGGGTGGTTGGGGTATTTAGGGTAGTTACGGTATCATTGGTGGTGGGCGAAAGGGTGATTGTGGTTAGGGATGTGCATATTCCGGTCCGGCAATTCCGGTTCGGTCCTCGATCCACTAGAAATTGTGATTCCATGTTTTTGGTCCGGACCGGTTGGACCGAATTCCTTGGAAAAAATTAGTATTTTTAGTAAATAATTGTAAAAGTTTAATATATATAAAGGTTTTTTAGCTAAAATATTAAATTTATTTATGCTTTATATATCATCAAATTTTATGTTATACTTAGTGTATATATAAGAGGGAAATAATATTTTTATTAAAGTAATAATTATTTTTTTCATAAAAAATTTAACAAAACTACAATTCAGGTCCAACCGGTCCAAAACAGGCTCGGACCGAAAAATTCAGGCCCGGTCCTGTCCAGACCGGAATTTTTTCGGTCCGGTCTCCGGTCCAAGAAAATCGGTGATTCTGGTCTTTCGGTCCAACCGGTCCCGGTCCGGTCTTAGACCGGTGCACACCCCTAATTATAGTTTCTCGGATGGTTGGTGATAAGCAGGTGGTAAGCTGGTGGTTGATGGTTGGTGGTGGGTGGTTGTGGTGTGTGAAAGGTGATGGATGATGGGCTGGTGGCTGATGGTTGGTGGTTTGATTAGATGGTTGTGGTGTTGGGCTGGTGGTTTGATGGACGGTGGGTTTGAAGAGTGTTTAGTTTAATCATTGTAATTGATGATGATTATAGTTGTTAAGTGTTGTTGATTATAGTTGTTAATTGTGTAGTTATTTTTTAAAGTAAGGGTAAATTTGTAATTTCTTTTTTATTTTATTTTTACCCAAATTAGAAAATTTTATAAAGTTGCACTTATAGTGAACCTTCCTTATAAGGAAAAAGTTAAAAATTTGACGGACCAAAGGTAGTAGAATATCTTTTAGAGCATTAATATTGAGTTTTAAAACATGAATGTAAAAATATTGTAAAGTTTGGTTGATAATTTGTGTGCTATAAGTAGAAGAGGGTTAGAAATTTCACTTAATAATATCTTACATACTTTATTATAGAATGTATGAAATAATACGCAGCAATTTTTTTAATAAAATAATTGAGTGAAAATCTAGGATTACTATACTGTTTTTTAGAACAATAATATTGAGTTTTGAAACATGGGAGTAAAAAGCCAATATTTTGCAAAGTTTACTATATTATACCTTCAAATAACTTTTGATTAATTTTCGGACCATTTTAGTTGATAATTTGTCTTCTATACAAAGTATATTTTAGTTATAGAATGTATTAAATTTTATTTTTAACTTTCCAGTGCATTAACTTATTTCACTAAAATATATTTTAATAATTATTTAGAACAATTTGAATATTTTTTAGAACATTAGTATCGAGTTTTAAAATGTGGGTGATGCCCCCTGATGGGTGTAAAAAAGTCATTATATTTGTAAACTTTACTATATTTTGTATGTTACGTTATAACATTATTACATTAGTATAGCACGGAGACATTAGTGTATGTCCGAAGTGCGCACTATGCTACCTTAAAAGAGAAAAGAAATGAGCAGATTTCGACATCGGACCAGGGTAGGAAGCGTATTTGGTAAAGTTGTGGAATACTCACCCACCCCCCAAAATCAAGCATCTTGGTTGGCTTTCCCTCCATAATGGTGTTGCTGTGAGAAGTAATTTGGTAAAGCGTAGTATATCAGGATATGTGATCTCAAAACTGTAGTTCATGCTCTCTTCACTTGTCCACAAGCTAAGATCATTTGGTACTTGTCACCCTATCAACTCAATACTAGAGTGTAAGGTGTAGACACCTAAATTTTTCCCCGCCTTTGGGTCGATGATAAACATATACCACATTGTTATATAGTCCGGTCTTGGAAAGTGCACCAAAAGGTCCAACCCGAGACCAGTCCGAAATCTCTAAAAATCCCAAAAATAAATTTATTTTATTTTTATTATTTTTCAACATGTAATTCTAAGATTTTTTCCACGTTTTCCTATTAAGTGCTACGACTTTTCAATGATCGGAAATGCCTTTTCCGCAAAACGAGTAAAAAAAACTTATGGAAAGGGAAAGACCTTGGTGCCTAAGTAAGGAAATCCAAGAAATTTTGCATCTTTATAGAAGCCCACCAATAGGAATGAAGGGGAAAATTTCCTCCCTTCTTTCCTCTCTTCACGAAAAAAAAAGGAAAGTCGTAGAGAGTAAGGAAATCATCATGTAATGCTTGTATGAGCGAAAATGCCAGCCAATAGGAGGGAAGCATCGAATGTTCCGGAAAAAATGCATTATACTGTGCGCATACACGCATGCCTTGCATGTACACACACAATACATCCGCCTTTCCTGATTTTTTCCCTATAAATACCCCCTCATTTGTTGCAAGTTTGGGTACTCTTTTGTTATATATTTGAAGCTTTGAGAAAGATCTAAGAGAGCATTTGAGATTTTATAGCATTTTCCATCTTCCCACAAAATTCTTTTCAATTTACCTTTTAATCTTCATCGTCTCCATCTTTATAAACACAATAAGATTTTATTTTCCATTTTTATTTTATTTCCACCATTTTTTAGTTTATTAGTTTCTTCATATTAGTTCATCATCTTCACCTCTATCATATTCTATATACTAATTTCAGCTCATACACTCAAGTTTAGAATTCTTCAAGTTATTTTCAAGATCGTTTTGACACTAGCACGCAAGGTATCTAATATCCACCATCACTACTAGATAAAAAAGCATTTGCGACCCTGTATTGCAATGGTCACACCTATTGCAACGGTTTATAAAAAACCGTTGCAATAGTGTAGAAAAGGCAACGGTTGAGAAAAAAACCGTTGCAATAGAATATAAAAGTAGCAATTTTTACATATTGCAATGGCTTTAGCATCGTCCCATTTGAGTTATTTTCCTAAGCCTAAAATTACAACCATACGCAAATACTTCGTATCTAACGAAGTGTGAGACTTCACTTTATCTTCTCAAATCAATATAATTTCATTCTCACCTTTCATTCATCCGTCTTGCAAATCAAAACCAAAATCAGAAGGCAAATTTTTGCATCTTCTTGATTTCGATGATCTATTGTTTGGGTTTCGAGCAATTTGGAGGCAAAATCTCGAAGTCAGTTTAATTTAGACGCAAATTTCTGGAATCTCTCAAAGGTATAATCTTTGTGTTTTCTGTATCTTCTTTAATGCAATTTAAATACTTTCGGGCTCCATTGTTGTTGAGTTTTGAGCATGCAATTTGCCTACTCAAAGATTTCATGAAATTTTGCCCCAATTATGTTGTACATGTAAAATAATGTCAAGAATTTGAACAAATTTTACCCCAATTTTTATGATTTTAATTAGAATCAGATTGTAGGATATAATTCTTGAATTTGTGTGTTCAAATGTGATTTTACCCCAAATTACTTAAAATTGGTTATTTCGGAACAAATTTGACTACAAGTTGTTGTACGTTGTCGTAATGTGTGTAATTAGGATTTTGTTTTGAGTTTCTACTTTTTTTTATTATTATTGTAAATATTTCAGATTTTTCCCTTTTTTCTCCCTCTTTTAATATTTTCTTTTGAATTTATGAAAAAAACAATAGGAAAATTAGAGCTGTTGGAAGTAATTGACAAAAGTATAATATGGTAGTGAGGAGTTTGTTGATTACAAAGATGAAGATGAGGCTAGATAATGGTTGTTACTTTGGGTCCTCTATGAAAATCTTACCCCATTCTATCTTCTCTACTATTTTACTCTTTATTAATAAGCTGAAGTGAAAACTGCTGCTTTTTGTCTTCCTTTCCTTTGATAGTTTTCTCATTTTGAGCTGAAAGAAGAGATCACCATTGTTCGAAGTGTTGCAATAATTTTAGCATTCTTTGATTGATTTTAGTTGTTATTTAATACAACTACAACTAATTTGCTTCCATTTTATGTTAAAAGTGCTATGCAAAATAGAAAATGAGAAGAAAGCTATGTTAGAATTTGTAATATTGAATTAGATTTGAAGTGAAATTTTGAATTTGAATAGGAGATGTTTAGTTTTAAATAATTGTGGAAAACAAAAAGGATTTGCATTATTGGTGTCATTGTATTATTGAACTTTTGGACATTAATATTTTTTTCTTCCAGATTTTGAGTAGATTTAATAAAATTATAAAGTTAATTGGCTGAGTAATTTAAGTAGTAACTCACTTAGTAACTATTTCAAGTTGCTAGCTTCAATTTCTACCCTTGTTCCTCTTTAACTATGTCTATAAATGAATCACTATAGGAAAATGTGGTCTAATCTTAGAAAAATGTGATAGAAATATTATCAAAATATTAGATAAGCAAAAGACCAATATATGCTTATATTAAAAAAAAAGACACTTTAATGATGAGCCACAAAGGAATACTATCAAATAATGCAAAAGTAAGTAAGATGTCATGATCAAAGTTATGTAATGACATGTCGTATGAACTAAATTGTACCTTATACATTGAGTATAAGAAGGATCTTAATTAACTACTACTTTTCTAGAAATTACAAACTAAAAAAAAGGGATAAAGAGAAATTTATAATTCTTCCTTGTACTTGGATAGAATGTGTATAACCCTTTAAAGTCAAAAATACTATATCATATAAAGCATAGGGATCTGAGAACTAAATTTACATCATATCCAGTTTTGTATATGCTATTGTTGGTTGCTGCTGTACAAGGACTCCACAAGCTACTGATACAGAGTTTTATAATGTATGTTGGTAATCTATAGATGTTGAAAATAAAATTTGGAAAGGACATGCAGTAAATAGCAAGTGAGCATTAGTGAGCTAGCTGATGAGTTTTGCTTCAACTTATGGGATTTGGTCCATTGTACTCGCTTCTTATTTAGAGAAGATCATTGGAGCTGCTTCTAGGAAATGAAATGAGGTTTATTTTCCTTTCATTTTTGTCTTTCAGAATAAGTCAATGCAGATATGGTGGCACTTATAATTCTATGCATATGCTCTGAAATGTTTCAAAGATTTTCTGTCTTAGTTGTATTTTTTGTCGAGGCCGATTTATAGGGAGGTTTCGCAATTGTTGAGGGATCATGGGAAGGTGTTACAAGAGATTAAGGATGTTCTTTAATTTAATCACTTTTTTTATTGGGTGCCCTATTAATTTCGATGTAGTTTTCCTCTATCTTTTTACTAAAGATTGTGATATCTTAGGAATGTTCTCCAGTTTAACCAGGTTTTTATAAGATTAATTATGTGTGCAATACATGTGCAATGGTTATTTCTGTGTAATCTTGAAAAGGTTGTGGGAGAGCACGGGTGATAGTGTATGGTGACTGCATAGAACACATTTAGATGGGTAAAAATTTGATATTATACATAATATTATACTAATGTTTGTGATCTCTAAGAATGTTCTTCGTTTTAATCGGGTTTATATTAGATATATTATGTGTGCAATATAGGAAAAATGGCTATTTCCGTGAAATCTTGAACAGGTTATGGGCAAGTATGGTAACAGCATGGAACACATTCAAATGGTTAGTAATTTGATATTATACATGATCCATTAGTACATGAACTATGAAAGAGATTAATAATTCAGGTGATCATCTTCTATAATTTGGTTAAATGCAATGTTTATTCAACTAAGAATGAGCATGTTCTTCAAAGATAATATCGCTTAGATTTGTTTGGCATTTTCTTATGATGTTAATTGTAAAAAATTTCCCTCAATATGCAGCACAAAGGCTTCAGCTCACTAGTGTGTACAAAGAGGAAACAAGTAAAATTTTGTTGAATGGCAAGGCAAAAGCAATGTCAAAGACAAGCTATCACGGATGGGTTAAGAGAGAAAAGACAAATTTCTTGAACAAGACTAAAGGAATGTCCTCTAAAAATGTCAATGATCAGTAAAGAATAGGCTTATAAAGGCATCAACTATAAATTTGATTTTGAGCTATATATATAGATCCCTAGTTTTTCATTTGACATTTCGGATCCGATTATTTGAAAAACTCAATTACTATTTGGTTGTAGTGTATATGATCCTAAGATCTAACAAAAAATGTGTACAATTGTTATCTTCCATTAATTCATTGATTTATTATTAACATTATTATTTTTTATTATTTTTATCATTATAATTTTATTGTTATTAATTTTATTTTTCATTTTTCTTTTACTACAAATGACTTTTAGCAACGGTTACAAAAAAGGCATTGCAATAGCTCAATATAATAGTTGCAAAATACCTAAAATTATTGCAACATTTCAACCCAAAATGTTGCAAAAGGTTCTAAAAACCGTTGCCAAAAGCTATAATAAAGTTCTACTATAACCGTTGCAAAATGTCTTTATAAGCGTTGTCAAAAAGCTATTGCAACCACTACAAGAAAATCCATTTATTGCAACGATAAAATTCGTTGCAAAAGATCAAAAGTCGTTGCTGTAAATAGCTTTAGCAACGACTTTTGTCGTTGCAAGGTCGTTGCGGGTATAGCTGTAGCGAAAGCATTGGCAACAACTTTTTTCGTTGCCAAAAAACACTGTTTTTGCAACGACTTCTGTCGTTGCAATTAAAATGTCGTTGCCAAAAACACCTGTATCCCAATTTAATGTACTATTTATTGCAACGACATATATACGGTCTTACGCAACAACAATAGTTGTTGCAATACATCTTGTTTAGCAACGACAGTTTCCGTTGCAAAAGTTAATCTTTTCTTGCTAGTTTTCTTTTTGCAACGACTTTTGGTGTTGCAAAATGTTGTCATTTCTAATGGTACTTGTCTTTTGCAACAACTTTTGTCGTTACTAAACGTATCAAATATCATATAGCATACATTTTTTGCAACAACAATTTTTTGTTGCAAAAACTTATCCAAAGTCACAACATTATTTGCGAAGAATCATCGATCTTTTAACCATATATACTACGGAAATATACCTTTTGGTTGCACATAATCCAACCACTTCCAAAAGTAGAATTTCAAATAAAACATATATATATATATATATATATATATGTATTTAGAATATGTATATTACAAACCAAAAATATGTGATCATATTTACATAAAGAGTCCAAAACATACATTATGTCAATTGATGTTAGAATGTTCTCACTTTCCTATTAATAGCAAAAGTTATAGCAATGTTACTACCCAAAAGCGCTACGCATACAATTAGCAATTAACCTTCAACATCTTCATAACAAAATGCGATCAGAATCTTGTTAACCCTGCATGTATTAGAATGGTAAGAGTTAATTCATAAGTAAGAGAATGCATAAGATAATATTTAAAAATTATGAAGATACTATCAATAAGTGGAGCATAAATTTCGGCAGAGTCTCCTTTGTATTTTGAACTAAGCCACCATGTAAATGGTTTCAAAACCTGTTTACAACTGCAAATGACATCTCCAAAACTAAAAATTTTTAATCCACAATCATTCTGTTCTATATTCATGCAAATCCCATCACCAAGCCTTATCACAATAATTTTCAACCACAAGGAAAACCACAATCATTCATGTGTAATACACTATCAACTCCAAATTACATCTCCATAACCTGAAATATAGATTATCCACTATCATTCATGTGTAATCCACAATCCTAAATATAATTCGTTCACCATCGACAAAACCACAAGCTGTATAATAACACTAGAAACTCACATGAGAAGAAGGGAAGTAACATAGGCATTAATCTCATAATTATTACGAGTCTCATATGCAGGAGGTTCATCACAATATAATATGTACACATATTTAGATTTCTTAGTGTAAATAGTATTACCTTGCACAAAGGCCACCAAAAAGGCAAAGTAATCACTAGACACCTCTGTTTGCAATCTGGCGTAGTAAGTCTTGTTTGAGAGCTTCCATCTCAGCTGCTTGCTGCTTTCTATGTTCCTCAAATTCTTGTTGTTGTCTCTTTTGGCTTTCTTGCAGCTCCTTTATCCTTTCTTCTTGCTCTTGTATTTTTCCTTGTTGTTCTTCCACAAGTTTTCTTTGCTCAAGTTGTTGTTTTCCTTTAAGATAACCTCTTACAGCAGTACCTTTTCCCCGAATATATCCAGATCTTGGTTCTAAAACTTGAACCAAAATTTCATCTTGAGTCATTGTATCACCAACCTCAGCAACTACATGTTTTAGTTTGTCCTAAACAAAAAAATTCAACAAACAAGTGATAAAAAAGATATTAGAGGTGGCTAAAACTAAAATATTCACACATATTTTAGTAAAATTATGACTTTAAAAACATACATGAATTGTTTTGGATTGTGTTGCATCTGCCCATTCTAAGTCACCTTTCTCATTTTTACGTGTGTGCTCAATTAGCCATATCACATCTGCAGATGGCTTCACATTGTTGTTTTCCTTGGTCTAGCATGTCAAAAAATATTAGCCGCGTACTATGATTTTGTATAACATAAATTTTATTCTTAACTCATGAAAATGACTAAGTACTTAGCATACCAATTCATCCTCAACTTCAGCAAAAGCCAAATTTCCAGTGGTATGGATAACTCTTTTGTCAGACTTCCTGTTTTTAGAGTTCCTTTGACTTACAATCTGCATAACAAAGCTAAAAAAAATTAGCAGAGCATCATGAGTGCCTGTTTGCTGTGGTGCAAAACTGGTCATCAGGGAACAGTGCAGCAGCAGATTTTGGATGTGGTTAGTTTATGCAGATTTTGGATGTGCTGCTGGTGGTCAGGGAACAGTGTGATAGTGCAGGTTTTGCCAACAAGTTAGCAGCTAGGCTGCTGTCAATAGTCCATACTTAACACACTTACATTTCCACCCAAAAAAAATATGACTAGGAGTATAAGTAATATGTATATTCAACTACCTTAAAATCTTTTCATGCAAACCGTTTTATGCAATATTTCCATTGCTCCAAAGGAAGATCAGGAGGGGGATTTTTCTCACGTTCTTGGTCCGTTTTCCCACATTTTGGACTTTTGTAGTAGTAATGTAGTCGACACTTCCATAACCTATATAGGCGTTGCATGGTATCGACAACAAAGGCATACATCTTCAAGTATTGACTTGACTCAGCAATTTGAAACTTATCCTAGCCAACATAATTATGGAAAATGATGAATATTTAATGTCGTCGTAATAATTTTATGCACATGAGACCATATTAAACTTACAACTTATCCTACTATTACCTGGATCTCCTTCCACATACTATCACCCGCAACAGAAAAAGCTTCTTTCCAATTGTTTACATTCAATGGAGCTCTTGTCCTCACTATGCGACCACACTCATTAACCAAATGTCGTGCATTTTCCCCAATTGCTCGATCAATTTCTTTAGGTATGTGAACTGTTAGTTTTGATCCTTTCCCTTTAATTTTCATATCAACCACATAGCTCTTGTACTTCCCTGGATTACCTATTCCTCTAGTGTGACTTGTTGCTTCAAAATAAAGCAACGGAGGGGGATAAGAGTCTTACAAATATGCATATTAATTAATTTTGCAAAAAGGAAGAATGGAACAACCGGTTACCTTCATTTAAGCCTTCATTGTTTTCCTGATTACCCTCTTTAGTGTTGTCATTGTTTTGCACCTGTCGGGGTGTAGGGTTACCAGCTTCATTCACTTCGATTGCTTTAGCAATCCTACCAGCTAGGTTACTCATCCGTTTTCTCTTACCAAGTGCATCTACAAATATAGTAAAGAGTAACTTATGAACCACACTTTAGAACAGAAAAATAAAAAGTAATATATAGGATATCATACATACATTCAGTTCTTCCTGTGACTACACCTCTGGATTCACAATCATTCATTTCAAGATCTTCGTTTTGGAGTGAACCATTTGTGTCATGCACATCGTTGTTTTGATCATTTAATGTAGGAGACTAATTTCCTTGTTCAATTGTACATAATGCACGTTGTCTATTCAAATCTATAATATAAAAAACAAGTAGATTAAAACTTTTATTTTATAAAAAAAAGATGTCAAACAAACAAACTACCAGATGTGTCCTTACTATTAACAACTGCATCAACAACATCTTTGGTCAACTGACGTCCTTGTGCTTGTGCTTGTCCTTCCTCATTGGATTTTTTCTTGGTTCCTATAATAACACACCAAACAAAATTGATTAATAAAGACATGTCATTTGAAAATATACGTTATTAACTTCATATCTCATTTGAACTCACCCTGTTGTGTAACAAACTTGTTATTCCAAGTTGCTTGACTCAAACTTTGTAGTCTTCCAGGAGCAATAATCCGATTACCCACAATTTTTCCAACGCCTCTTCCAACCATCTTTTGTAGTCTTTAACACATCTTATGTAGTCTTTTTAAAAAAATAACTAAAAAAATTACAATAACTAATTTATTAAAAAGCAAATTTAGACAAACCAGGATAATTCAAATCAAAGAAGTAAATGGAGCATATGAGTCTATATAATAAACATCAGATATCACCAAATATAAACCAATCAAATATCATAATTAAGAAGCAGCAAATATAACTTGTACAAGTTTCAATGACAGAGTCTTACAAAATAAGGTCTACCGAAAAAATGTTAATAAACATTGAACAATTCAAATAAAAACATAAAAAAGATATCATCGCACTTCAAGTGTTAGAATCAAATTCATCTTCTTCCTCAGATGACTCCTCATACACTTCGATTTCCCCATCATTAATGAAGTCATCCTCTTTTTGATCAATTTCCTCAATCCAATTTTTTACCATTTGAACAACCTTAGCTTCCCGCTCCACCACAAAAGCATTAGTAGCTAATGACTCCACCGAAAAGTTATCAAATGAGGAGGAGACATCTTCCTCAGAATCCACTTCAACCTCAACTTGTTGATATGCATCCTCTACATCAATTTCATCTTTGTCAACCTCATCACTTGGCATATCATAAAAATCTCTCGGTTGCGCCTTTACCACAAAGTCCCAATCCACGTCTTTCGGATCTTGGATATAAAATACCTGTTCCACTTGTGATTCAAGAACAAATACTTCATCAGTTTTCAAAGTTCTCATTTTATTTACACTAGTCAGTCCATTTTCATCTACCTTATAACCTCTACCCATGTGTCCTACATCAAACCAATTGCACTTGAAGATAAAAACACAATTTCTTCCTGGATATTGCAACTCATATATGTCACCTAATACACCATAGTATTCCTTGTCAGTTGTGTCATCACCTCGAACCATCACTCCACAATTCTGAGTTTTCCTACATTCTGAACGGTCACGAGTGTGAAATCTATAACCATTCACAATGTATCCACTNTCTATAACCATTAACAATGTATCCACTGTAACGCGTCACAACTCTCGAGGGACCACAAACCAAGTTATACAAATCCTCATCAACTTGTCCATCACCGTGCAACTTTCGCACCTATAAACGAATTTATTTACTATATTACCGAAACTAGTATTTGAAATTTCTATTAATAGCATAGTGACCTTAAATTGAAACTTACATGCGAAAGTATCCATTTCGGAAATTGTGCTTTGTGCCTCTTGTCAACATTTGTTGGGCATTCTCTTTGTAGCTCTAACTTGTGCTCCCTATTGGTTTTTAGAGAATAAGAATACTTAATAATGTTTCACAAATTCATAAATTTAAAAAGTGGTAAAGTTGTAATATTGAAACACTTACTTAGTGAATTCGATTAGTTCATCACAATTTTGAAGAATGTATGAATGGATTTCACTACACTCCTTGAAATCAAGATGCATTGGCACACCATTTCCAATAGAACGTCCAAGTGGTCTAAATATTTCAAGGTTAGATTGTAAGGCATCCTCATTGATGACTTCATTTTCGTCATTCCTTCTTGAACGATTAAACTTGGTGTCAATGTCTTTCATGTATCTAGAGCAAAATGTTAAGCACTCATCCGCTAGATAACCCTCGGCAATACAACCTTCTGGATGTGCTCTATTACGGATATAGGCTTTCAAAGTTCGAATATACCTATTAAAATTATTGAATTCAAATCGTCATACTAGGATTATTAAATTGACATGCATAACCTCTAAACAAAATTCTCAACACAATCAAAGAAGCCTACCTCTCAACTGGATACATCCACCGATATCTAACAGGTCCGGCAATCTTTGCTTCGGCAGCTAAGTGAATGACCAAATGCACCATGACATCGAAAAAAGCAGGAGGAAAAACCATCTCTAGCTTGCACAATGTGTAAGGAATTTTTTTCTCTAGCTTTTCAAGTTGCCTAATAGTTAAGTTTCTAGAGCACAAGTCTCTAAAGAAGAAACTTATCTCAACTAAAGGCTCATACACATGTTTTGGCAAGAAGCCCCGTATTGCAAGGGGAAGCAATTGTTCAATAAACACGTGATGGTCATGGCTCTTCATACATGAAATTCTTTTCCCATTATCTTTGACACAACGAGAAATATTTGATAAATATCCATCTGGAGATTTCAATTTAGCAAACATGTCACATATGGCAGCCTTCGCTGTTGCGCTCAAAGAGTAGCATGCAACTGGCACACGAAGTTTATCTCCATCGACAATTGGATGCAACTCGCTCCTCACTCGCATTTTCATTAAATCCATGCGAGCCTTTATAGTATCCTTAGTCTTATTTTTAATATTCATCAAGGTTCCTAAAATATTATCGGAGACATTCTTTTCAATGTGCATAACATCCAAATTGTGACGGATTTTTAATTTGCTCCAATAAGGCAAATCAAAGAAAATGCTTTTTTTGTTCCAACCATACAAACAATTCTCACCCTCCCTTTTTCTTTTCTTTGATTCACTCTTTCCGAATTTCGCTTGTGTAAATCTAGAAAAATGCCCCAGCACATCATCCCCTGTAAGTGGTTGCGGTGCATGACCTTTCTCATGCTTATTATCAAAAGAAGATGCATCTTTTCTCCACTTATGATCAAGTGGCAGCCAACGACGATGTCGCATATAACCACCTTTGTGCTTGAGTGACGTGCGTTTCGTATCTTTATTACAACAGGGGCAAGCATAACCACCTTTAGTTGTCCATCCCGACAAATCTCCATATGCTGGAAAGTCATTGATAGTCCATAAAAGAGATGCACGCAATCTGAAATTTTCCTTCAAATAGGCATCATAAGTTTCAACCCCATTGTCCCAAAGATCCTTCAATTCATCAATCAATGGTCTGAGATACACATCTATATTAATCCCTAGACTACTGGGTCCTAGTATGAGCAAAGTCAAAAAAAAGGAATGAGGTTTCATGCAAACCCATGGTGGTAAATTATAGGGAATAAGAACAACCGGCCATATACTGTGTTGTGAATTATTAAAAGGTTGGAACCCATCACATGCTAGTCCAAGCCTTACATTACGTGCTTCCTTTGCGAATTCACCATACCGTCATCAAATGATTTCCAGCCTATGAGTCAGAGGATGCCTCATTATGTCATCATCCACAATTGTTCTTTGTGCCACTGCATATCTTTAGCAGGTTTTGTGAGACTACACCTTTGCAATCGTGGGCTGCAAGGAAAGATCGCAAAACCTATGAGGCACTTTAGTTCCCTTTATTAAGACCCTTTTGTCATCATTTTTCCATCTCGATAAACCACAAGTGGGACACTCATTCAAATTCTCATTCTCTTTCCAATATAAAATACAATCATTTTGACAAGCATCGATCTTTATGTAATCAAGACCTAAATCCTTAATGAGTTTTTTAGCCTCGTAATAAGATTCTGGAAGATCAATTCCCCATGCCTGGCGTTCAAAACTGAGTAAACTGTCAAAAGAACTGTCACACCAATTATATAGAACTTCATGTGTAAAAGTTTCACAATGTATTCCAGCTTAGTCATAGTCATTCCATTCACCTTTAACGGCTCCTGATATTCTTGAAGGAGTCGATAAAATTTTTTGGCATTTTCATTAGGTTCTTCGGTGA